>JAMPIV010010684.1:102500-125613 GCA_024509875.1 Oreohelix idahoensis
CCAATGCAATGGCATGATATAGCCATTTATATGTGTATTTTTTGATGGACCAGGGTCAGTCCTAGAACTCTTTATGAGAGGGAAATTTATGGAGGTTAGTATTTTAACTAGAATTCTCAGAAGGAGAAGAATAATCGTCAAATTCGTATGAATATATTTAGACTCGCAGTCTCACTGTCGGCAGGTAGCCATGTCTAGCTGCGCGTGCATATAGCTGTGATGTTCTGACGACAATTACTGCTCTGTATCCTTAAACGGACATTGACACGTAAAACAGCAGTCTACGCCATTGATTAATTTATGCATGACTCATGTTCTGTCCCTATTTGAAATGTGTACATGTGAATTAAATGTACGGACTCAATGAAATGACTTATCAAATCAATCGTATTCCAAAGTTCAAGTATTGTTTGGAATCTTCCACCCCAGCATTCGCTTAATCTTCCATCAAAGGCACGATGCACTAAAACTAACATATCAAGGAAGAAAACAATGGCCAGAATTTTATAATTGTTTTATTCATGACACATGGAACATTGTTCAGAGCAAACCACCACGCAACAGTGGTGTCCGGTGTCTGGGGACGACAAAAAAAAAAAAATTTCTTCATGACTTTCGAATGAAATGTTTACGATCAAGTTTCGATCACATGACCAGTACGAGGCTGACGTGACGCAGTACTCAATATAATACCTAACAACGTGACGTCACTGAAAATCGTGTAGGTTTATCTGTCGAAGAAACCAGCCGTTTCTAAGTCTAACCAAAGAAAACATAAGCCATTTGAAGCCAACACATGATATGGACTATAGGAGCAGACAGTCAGGGGCTTTAGCCTAGCTGTTGACGACCGCTAGCACTGATCGAAGCAACGGTAAAAATAAATCTAGGTGTTTAACTGTTGGTATTGCAAACAGTGCTAACTAAGTCCATTGTCCTCTGCCTACATCGGCATGTTTTTATCTATGTTTAATGTAATTTTTGTTGTCTTAATGTGTTGTTAATTCGTGGGAGGTAGGGAGGATGAACCGAAATTAGATTCTGTGGCTCTCACGATGCCTGAATTGATTTCGGTCGTTTCTTAGGGCAGTTAAACGATCGCACCTTTGGAAACCCCATTGAGGTTTGACATTGGACTTGTTGTCCAAATCTGCTATCGTTTGACGATTTGCGTTAGCTGTACTGTCCCGTAGATAATTGGTGTATTTTATTCGTACTCAGTTAATAATTTTATTCAGTTCTGTACCATGTTCGTTACTATTCGTCCAGTCTCCTCTGACTATCATTTATTTTATGATTGTTAAATTTTCGTCCGTTATGAGTCCTGTGACGTCATCATTTTTCGCAGTCATTTTTTTTTGTGTGTACCTTGAATATTCAGTTGACCTCCGGTCAGACCTTGCCCTTCATTTGGTCTGTGACATTTCCGCTTATTTTATTTAGTTCATAAATTCATTTTAATTGTGAAAATGTCTTGTTTGCGTCTTGACATTGTTTGTACCCTTTAGTTGCATCATTGTTTTGTTTGTCCTCATGATATATATTAATATTACATTAATAATATGCTATTATATGCAATAATACACTTGTAATTTAATTTAATTAATTTTTTCTGATAATTAAGGTTAATATGGGACATTGCATAATTATGCAGTGATAGTCCAAGAAAGTAGCACTACAATTTATCATAGATGCCTAGGGCATAATAATATAATATATATATTGACAAAATAAATAATCTTATAGCTACCTTTGAGGTAATAGACCCATTGTATATTATTTAATATACTTTTCTGGTACTAAGAGAGTGACTTAGTACATTGAAAAATATAATTACTAGGAATTATACCCAACATTATTGGATATTGAGATTAATTGTGTGATATAATTACATTATATTTAACAGATATCATAACTATTTATGATATAGTATTATTTAGATACAATATTGTTACAAAATATTGTCTATTAGTTGAACTTAGACATTAAGTTCAGTACTATTGTGATTACTTATATTGAATATTTCTAAGTTGAGTAAGTATAATAATTACTCTGAAGCTACTATTGACTATTTTAATCAGTAATTATCAATAATTACTTACAGATAAAAGTCAAAATGCTTACTATAGACCATTTCGTTAAGATTGGTCGTGAATATGGTTATAAATCTAAAGAACTTCGTCAGTTTGCTGAATCAGAACTGGAAAAATATGAAAGAAAAGAAGAAGAGAAAAAAGCTGCATTAAAGAAAGAAAAGAAGAAGAGAAAAAAGCTGCATTAAAGAAAGAGGAAGAAGAGAAAAAAGCTGCATTAAAGAAAGAGGAAGAAGAGAAAAAAGCTGCATTAAAGAAAGAGGAAGCAGAACGTGAGATGAAGCAAATTGACAAGGAAAATAGACTGAGAGAGATTGCTCAACGTGAAAGAGAGAGCAAAGAACAATCGCCAAACAGGAAGAAGAGAATAAATTGAAACGAGAGGAAATTATTTTACAACAAGAAATGGAATTGGCGCGTATTAAATTGGAGACAGCAAGATTACAAGCACAAAGTGCTGATGCAAACCAGAATAATAACGCACAAAATGGATCATCATCCAGCCAACCTAAACATTTCTACAACTTTAAATTACCCATTTTCAACTTGAACGTCGACGATTTTTCATCGTTCCTGGCACGTTTTGAACAGACTTGCAAATCTAACCATTTGCCTGAAGAGTCATGGGTACTCAAATTAAATGAATTCTTGGTTGGAGAACCATTGACAGCTTCTCAAAATGCTGACCCATCAATAGCAAATAACTACGGTGCTATTAAGTCCTTGCTTTTACGAAGGTTTCACCTGGACGAGGAACACTGTAGGTTAAAATTTAAGGGAATTTTACCTGAATCTCCAAGGGATTTTGCAGGATTCATTGCGAACATACGCAATACATTTAATAGATGGGTTGAACTGGCAGAAGTCAACAAATCATACGACAAATTAGTTGATTTACTACTGCGGGATAAGGTATTATCTTCGGTTAGCCAGCCATTTTTTGCATATTTGCAGGAGCGTAAACCAGGTACTATGGATGAGTTAGAAAAAATTTCTTTAAACTACTGTTCGGCACATCCGAATGCAACCATTTCTAACTCATCATTAAGAGAACCTCTACCTGTGGCGTCTAATATGACCTACAATCACAATAACAAACAAAGACATCACAGTGTAGACAGAAGCAGGTTCCAAAGAAATCATAACGTTAACTTTCAGAAGGGACATAATAATGATTTCAACAATAAAAATGAGTTCAACAGAGGTAGATCACGAGATAGAAATTATTCACCTCAAACAAACTACCACAATAGTCAACATAACACTCATTATAATCGATCACATACTCCCAATAATAATAATAACTGGAATGGTAATAATCATGGCTCGAGACATCGAGATAATAGTTGCTATAGAGGACGACGAGATAATTCTAACAATTATACTCGGAATCGATCTCATTCTCGGGGATCATCTCATTACAACCATAATACAGGGGCGGCAGTTACAAATAATACTACCCCTATAGCTCAGGTCCCACTTGACAATAATACAACACAGTCTTCTGCTGCATGTTTTGCTATTAATTATAATGTGGCAAATAGTTGCCAGCAATGCAATCTTATTTTTCAGAAGGCGAAAGAAACAGTGCTCAACTGCGGACATATTATACCACAGGTAGGTCTTGCAGTCAACGATGGAACAGGCCTACTAATTTTTAACAGGGGATTAGTTAATGGATCCGTCGTCTCAGTGTTGAGGGATTCGGGATCCACAACGATTGGTGTACGACAGTCGCTGGTACATCCTAGCTGTGCAACAGGGGAATATGTCCGTTGCATGACTTTTGGTGGAACAATAGAGTTTTACCCCACAGCTATTATTCATGTTAACACTCCTTTCTTCACAGGGAACGTAAAAGTATGTATGCTAAAAAAGCCTATAGCTGATTTGATGGTCGGTCGTATACACGGCAGTAAAGATTGTACTCCAGATGAGATTATAGAATGGGAGAAACATAACCTATGCACTGGAAACGCCGTGACGACTAGAGCGCAGACTCAACTCATGGAGAAAGTTGATGATAATAAAATGGATGCAGACAACCAAGAGGAATTTATAGTCAATTCACCTATTGACAGGGAAACATTTGCAACCAAACAAAAAGAGGATAAATCTTAAAAAAAATTTTTTAAATTGGTTGATAAAGTTGACAATCTATCCTCAGGTAATAATAACAAACATTGTTTTGCTATTAAAAATGACATATTGATTAGATGTTTTCATGACAAATCACAAATGAAACAACAAGTTATGGTCCCGTATACTTTTAGACGGTACATTCTTCAACATGCACATGACTCACATTGTGCTGGACATATGGGATATACTCGAACGATCTCGAGTACTGTCTTCATTCTTTTGGCCAGGGGTGTCAAGAGATATTTCGCAGTATGTACGTTCCTGTACTACATGCCAAGAAGTGAAAGCACGTGGAGCTTTTCACACGGCGCCTATTCAGGCTTGCGATATCTCAGTGAGACCTTTTGACAAGATGGCAATAGACATTATTGGTCCATTGCTACCATCGGCCAGAGGACATAGATTCGTCCTTACGTGCATTGATTTGTGCACACGATGGCCAGAAGCTATCCCATTAAAGACCACCACTACCACAGATGTAGCTGATGCACTACATCTCATCTTTTCTAGAATAGGGTTTCCTAGAAAACTTTTATCAGACCATGGGTCACAGTTTATATCCTACACCATGAAGGAAGTCATGAAAACTTGGGACATTGATAGGATTTTAAGTAGTATTTATCATCCGATGAGTAATGGTGCGGTTGAAAGACTTAACCGTACACTTAAACAACTACTACATAAGGTTACTGCTAAGCACCCTCATGACTGGGACAGAGCACTCCCAGCTGTTCTATTTGCTTATCGGGAGGTACCGCATGAACAAACTGGCTTCTCTCCCTTTGAATTAGTTTTTGGTGCTCCCCCAAGAGGTCCTATGGGACTAATAAAAGACTTATTAATTGACGAGGAGATGACTCAGGACACTCAGTCATCTTACGAGTACGTGATTAATCTTCGGAAGAACATTATTGAGTCTTGCCAGTTGGCAACAGCTTCTTCTGAGGCTGCAAAAGCTAAGGCTCGATCTCTACACAATAGGTCTCGACGATTACGCCAATTATTCCCAGGGGACGAGGCTTATGTGTTACTTCCTCACAATAACAATAAATTATTGATATCTTGGAATGGTCCTTACAAAGTCATTGATAAAATTTCCGACGTTGATTACGTCTTAGATATCAAGGGACACAAAAAGATATTTCATATTAACATGCTCAAGCAATTTCATACACGTCCTGAACACTTACAGTCAATTTTTCATGCACTAGAGGACAACACAGTATCCACTTGTCATTATTCTAACTTATCTGTCATCCAGGAAGAAGAATCTTCTTTTCCTGAGGTACAGTTACCGTTACCGGTACCAGTAGTTCAACCTACTGAATCTTGGCGGGATGTAACCATCTCTTCAACGGTTACACCGCAACAGCGTCTACAGATTGCTAATCTATTACAATCTTATCCAGATGTATTGACCGACGTCCCGGGTCGCACATCGGCTATCAGTCATGACATTACTCTCAATGATGATACACCTATTCGTGTACATCCCTATTCTGTTCCTTTACATTTCCTTGCTAAAACTACTAAGGAACTTGAACAGATGTTGTCTCTGGGAATCATTGAGACTAGTAATTCGCCATTCTCTTCTCCATTAGTGATTGTCCGGAAGAAGGACAATAACATTAGACTATGTGTTGATTATAGAAAATTAAATGCTAAGACTATAGTTGACAGCGAACCACATCCACTTATCGACGACTTACTGCCACGTCTATCCAACGCAACTATATTTAGTAAGATAGACTTAACTAAAGGTTATTGGCAGATACCACTGACCGAAAAGGCTAAGTACTACACCGCATTTTCCACTCCACAAGGTCTATACCAGTGGAATGTGATGCCTTTTGGGCTTGTTAATGCGCCAGCTACCTTCATTCGCCTGATGCGACAAATTTTATCAGGTAGACCAGACGTTATTACATATATTGACGACATATGCTTGTTTAGTTCGTCGTTTGAGGAACATGTTTCGGGACTTAGATATGTTTTTGACACTCTAAGGAATTATCATCTAACTGCTAAACCTACAAAGGTGCAAATCGCGTGTAATGAGATAACCTTTTTGGGACATATCATTGGATCTGGATATATCCGAACTTTACCTAGTACAGTCTCCAAAATTCTAAACATAGCAGTTCCTCAGACGAAGAAACAGGTCAGGAGTTTGTTAGGACTTGTTCAATATTACAGTAGATTCATACCAAACTTGTCATCCATCACGGCTGTATTGTCTTCATTGTTAAAAAAAGATATGCCGGTGAAGGTGACATGGACTGGTACATGCAATGAAACTTTCAACAAAATTATAAATTTGTTCTCGCATGAACCAATTTTAAGACTTCCCGATGCTTCCAAAAGATTTTTTTCTTACGAACAGATGCTAGTAACTACGGCATTGGTGCATGCCTGCTCCAGAACCATGATGGCATTCTACATCCTACGTTATACATTTCAAGAAAGCTGAAGCCGGCAGAAACGAAGTATTCAACAGTCGACAAGGAACTTTTATCTGTGATCTGGGCAATAACCAAACTTGAAAAGTACTTACTTGGTGCTCCCTTCACCATACAGACGGACCAACGTGCTGTAGCATCCTTGCGTCGATCAAATCATACAAGCCAGAAGCTTGCCAGATATTCAATCATCCTACAGCCATTCGAGTTCTCCATTGAACACATACCTGGCACTGAAAATTGTGTGGCAGATGCATTGTCACGTAATCCTATTGACGACGAATAATCAATATTGACACTCTTAAACTACATCAATCAGAACTACATTGGATTGAACGAAGTATCAACTATAAGAGAACTAACCTTGCCTTCAATTTAAACTTTATAAACACTATATGCATCACAGAATTGAACTAAAAGACATATTGACATTGGAACTTCGTCTAACGTCCATACACGATATATAAATACCGTTGAACAATCATGGAATAATATCTGACGACAAGTCGAACTTATTATCCTATGGACTCTTAATTCTTGGATGCAGTGATAAATGACATTTCTTTCCGACGTGAACGTTTGAACACTTTTGCCTAAAAGAATTCATCAGGATCAAGACTACGGATGGATCATCATATCTTATACTAATTAATTAGTTAACTTAACTTCTTAATTGAATTATTATCAATAAAATGAAAGATGAGAAAAAAAATTAAATGAAAAAAAAGAGAACGAAATATAAAAAGAAGAAATTATGAAAAGAGAAAATAAATCTCACACAAGTATTAGATTAATATTTTTGTTAATGTACCTATACATTATTTAGTTAGTTAAATTAGATAGTTATTATTCACTAACACTTAACACACACAATTAAGTTAAAACTTATATTCGAATTTCTTTCTATTTCTTCTCACTTAGTTTGTCTTTTCTTCTCTCATGACATCACGTTACATTAGAACCTTAATAATTTAACTCTTAGTTTAATTAATTAATTTAATTTTAATTAGTCAAATTAATTCCTATATGACATACTAATACGACAGACCTTACTTTAATTTAATTTTATCATTCACTATTAACATTGGACATTTATTTAGTTGATATAATAATATGTATAATATTGATATATAATGTGATTTATGTTAGATGACTATTACAAATAGTTAGTTGACACGACCGCAACACGGTTCTACTCAGAACATCGTCGGCCATATGTCACAATTGTGTTAAATATTTTTTGAAAAAATTGTTAAGTCGGATAGATCTTGAAAAAAAATCTATCGATTTTTTTTCCCCGGTGTACAGGGAATTGTTACGGTATATGATATTAACGCCGTCTGCTAAAGGTTATCAGACGTGCAATTGTAAGAGGTTAAGGCATTTAATATATTGCGATAGAGGTTTCAATTTTGAACGCTCCATACACGATCGATTATGACGTGTATAGCGTTGTTTAGGACACAGTCGGTAACTAAGAAACGCTACCCTTTGTTACTTGACCGCCAAGCTGAATAGCTGCGTTGTTCTAACCTTCCAATGCAATGGCATGATATAGCCATTTATATGTGTATTTTTTGATGGACCAGGGTCAGTCCTAGAACTCTTTATGAGAGGGAAATTTATGGAGGTTAGTATTTTAACTAGAATTCTCAGAAGGAGAAGAATAATCGTCAAATTCGTATGAATATATTCAGACTCGCAGTCTCACTGTCGGCAGGTAGCCATGTCTAGCTGCGCGTGCATATAGCTGTGATGTTCTGACGACAATTACTGCTCTGTATCCTTAAACGGACATTGACACGTAAAACAGCAGTCTACGCCATTGATTAATTTATGCATGACTCATGTTCTGTCCCTATTTGAAATGTGTACATGTGAATTAAATGTACGGACTCAATGAAATGACTTATCAAATCAATCGTATTCCAAAGTTCAAGTATTGTTTGGAATCTTCCACCCCAGCATTCGCTTAATCTTCCATCAAAGGCACGATGCACTAAAACTAACATATCAAGGAAGAAAACAATGGCCAGAATTTTATAATTGTTTTATTCATGACACATGGAACATTGTTCAGAGCAAACCACCACGCAACACCCCTGTATGTACGAACATCAGAGAGTACACGTGAAATTGTTTTGCCCGCTCGTCTCAATTCAAAGGGGTCCGGTGTTATCCCACATGCGTCTGTCTGTTATCCGATGATTGACAGATCAGCTCGCGTGAGAAACTCAGGTAAACAAACCAGATCTCGCTCCCCGTTATGGCTGGCAGGTCGTGGATGTTGGTAATATTTCCGTTTGTTTACGTCTCATGGAAAAGAGGCGCGGATTAAAATGAGTAAACGCAAGCTGTAAGTTGCATGGCCGTGCTAGCGAATCACAGACGCTACGAGATCACGAAAATCTGTCAGACACTGTAGACTATATTTCCATTATACGTCACAGGGGAATACAGCTTCATTAAAACGAAATTTCTACCCCCCTAACTCCACCCCTCTAATCCAACCCATGGATCAGCAGGTCATTGCTAACTTTAAAACACTGTACACAAAATTCCTGTTTCAAAGATGCTTTGATGTGGCCAATGCCTCAATTCTTACCCTCAAAGATTATTGGAAACACCACTTCAGTATCCTCCATTGTCTGAGGATAATAGATAAAGCATGGGAAGAAGTTTATTTGAGGACACTGAATTCTGCCTGGAAGAAACTGTGGCCAGATTGTGTGGAAGGCAGAGACTTCGAGGGTTTAGAGCCCGAGGGTGTAGTGGATGAAATTGTGCAAATAGGCACTCACTTGGGATTGGACATGAACAATGAAGACGTAGAAGAGATGTTGGTGGATCACAGGCAGGAGCTCACCACAGAAGACCTGCAAGCCTTGTACAAGGAGCAGCATGCAGAAACTGTAGCTGAGATACTTTCTTCTTCAGATGATGATGACAAGGGAGCCAATGTTTCCACTGGGGAGATTAATGAATTGCTTTTTCATTGAGCTAAAACACAGAACATAGTGGAGAAATGGCACCCTAACATTGCTGTAGTAAATAGAAGCAACAATATGTACGATGACAATGTGATTACACACTTAAAAAAAAAAGTTTGAAAAGTAGGTAGAAACAGTCAACACTCGACAATTTCGTTGCCCCAGCAAAGAGGCAGAAAAGAGCCACAACATCTGAAGGGCAGTTACCTGATGTTTTTATGGAAGGTGACTCCCCTTCCAAACAATAATCTCCCTCCTCCACATCACTTCCTCCACACCATAATCACTCCTCAGTAAAAGTAAGGTTCATCCTAAATTTTCATTTTTATTTGTATAATATTTCATTATTAATGTTGTTACAGGGTTCATGTATGATTTTTTGCTTTTATATGTTATTTTACAAATTTAGTTAACCAATATTCTGACTTAAAAATGGTTCGGGAAGAGTAACTTTCGGGGTCTGGAACGAATTAATCCAATTTACATTATTTCCTATGCAACAAATTGATCCAATATTGAGAAAATTCAATAATCAGAACACTCTCAGGAACCAATTAATTCCGAATATAGAGGTCCTACTGTGTGTATATATATATATATATATATATATATATATATATATATATATATATATATATATATATATATATATATATATATATATATATATATATATATATATATATGTGACAGGGCGCTAGGTGTGCCTCACACCCAAGACCCGTGCACCAAGAAAATTTATAAAGGATCGTTTGACAGGGGTTGCAATTATTGGTTGCTTGCAACCCTCTCAGCAGCAGACTTAACAATTCAAGCAACCCAAAGCCTTATGCAGGTCAACATTTAATTCTACCGAACACCAAACAAACAATCAAACAAACAATCAAACAAACACCCAGTCAGTGTTCATAGACTGCCTGAAAAACAATAAATAAAACAATGTCTAAGTGAACATCAATAGCATGGATAATAACACTTACCATACAGAAAACATGCGCCCACCTGATATCATCAACTATCTCACACACTCATGCGTGTCGTCCAATGCGACTAGTATGGTGTTGTGCATGAGGCTGGCAATCGCACCGGGTAACATAGGTTGCTACCGAAACCACTACTGCAAGAGCATCTGAATGCTTCATGCGGAGGCAAACCACACCGGTGGCCCCATGCTCCCTCAGGAGCGGAGAAGAGAAATATACATCTCCACGTACGCCCACGTGCTCTCACAAACCATGTTCACATAACAATAATAATCAACTGGACATAAAATAATATTCTTCAATACATGTACAACAAATAATCTCAATAATGAGAATTAACTACTACCTCTCAACCGACCAACATCAATACTCGTCCCTGCACTCTGAACATGTCGTAAGTGACGACTGGTGCGCCTGGTAACAAGCGTGTCGTATATGACCCTTGATGAGATTGGGAACTCATCACACGAAACACATCGTTACCGTCACAGAAACCACCACAGCAATAGCATAAAAATGCTTATTGTGGGCCTGTAATGGACACCAGCTGCATTGGTGTTTCCATGCTCCGCCGGGAGCAAACATAGAAACACCTGTCTCAACGTGCCTTACGCCTTACGCACGCTCTCCAGAAATCTAAATACATATTCTCACTTCAAAGTAACCACTAAAGATAAACAGTAGAATAATCAATCAACGTGAAATACGCTCAATACTTTTACATTAAAGAAATACAATATAATTATTCTCGACTTAAACCAAACTGGAACTAAATACACAGCGTGTCACCTGGCGTAACATTTACCACGCGGTGCGTGTTATAAGCGACTCGCTGGCGTCGCTTCTTATCACCACGAGGCTGCTATCTTGCTATCGTTAATCTTATCTAAATTCCAGTGAAATAGCCTCACACTATATCTGCCTTTCTGAAGAATGAAATAATCGCTCTTAAACTTTCACATCTATCTATCTATTTATCTCATTAAACATTAAAATAGCCACATCGATATAATTTCAGAATCCTAGAAAACTAATGCTAATTTAAATTAACTCACGTGCTCAAGGCATTTACAGCTTGGCTCTGTCTGTCTTCTTCGTCTGTTCTCACTGGGCGGCTGTCTCAACAATAGACCAGTTTCGCCGCTTAATAATAATAATAATAATAATAAATTCTTTAAGCACCAAACACGGCGCATAAGGCAGAAACCAGTGCTCTCCAGGTTGTTCGTTGTGACGCCACTCCTCTTAGCTCTTGCACATTGTTTAATCCCAACGTTCTTCCTTCTCTTATTATTGTTCTTCTGAGTGTTTCTTTTGGTCTTCCTTTTTTCCTCTTACCCTCAGGAACCCAAGTGAGCGCCTGTAGTGGTATTCTGTTGTTTTGCATTCGTAGGACATGACCGATATAAGACCATCGTCTTTTCCTTATATAGTCGGAGACATATTTCTGCCTAGAGTCTTCTCTTATTTGTCGATTAGTCTTGAATTCTTTCCAACTGATGTTCATGAGTTTTCTAAGACATTTGTTCTCGAATGTATTCAGCTTGTTCTCCAATGATTTTGTTATTTTCCAACTCTCACAGCCGTATGTTAACACTGAGATAACATTTGAATTAAACAGACGAAGCTTGGTATGTATATTCAATGATCGTAATTTCCAAATGTTAGATAATCTATTGAAGGCGCTAGCTGCCAAAGCAATTCTAGTATGGATTTCTCTTGTTGTGTCACCATCCTGAGTCATTTTACTGCCCAAATAATTGAAACTTTCAACTTTCTGTAGTTTTTCCCCGTTCAAGATGATATCAAAGGTCTCGTTAGAAAAGTTCATAGCTTTAGTTTTAGAGGCATTTATTTGGAGACCTATTTTAACCGAGAGATGACACAAATTATTTATTGCTTCTTGGGATTGTCTTGGTGTTGAACTTAAGAATGCTACATCATCTGCGAAATCCAGGTCCCCCAGGAATTTTCCATTTGTCCATTTTATACCCAATGCTAACCCTTTTATAAGCCCTGACCTAACCACTCACTTACTGCGCGCTGGGCGTATTAATCTTGGCTACTTAAATATCACACGCGATTATCGCTTTAGGAATAGCGAAAACACAAATTTACACAACTAGAGCAAAAACACAACTATTTTGTAGGCTTTATTATGGCCTTGTAATAAATCTGCTTGAAGATAACGTGATGAAAAGGCACTAAACCACAGAGACAATATGACTGCCCAGATGGGGCCAGCGCCGAGAACGACAGATCTCAAGATGGCGCTGTCACACACACACACACACACACACACACATATATATATATATATATATATATATATATATATATATATATATATATATATATATATATATATATATATGTATATATATATTACAACAGTAGCTCCCAAAAGCTCCTGGGTTGCCAACCCCTGCTCTATGTCATATAATGGCATGGTAACTCCTAGAATTTATTTCTTCTCCTATCGAGAAGTGGGTTAAATAAAGGTCAAGGTAGTCCTATAGCAGATACTGACGTAGGGGAGTGAAGTGTTAGAGACTTCAATATACTAGGTCCAGCATTGAGAGGTGGGGTGACCAGTTCCCTTCCTCGCTGTCTTTTCCTTCCCTAACCCAAGAACAAAGTCAGGTACCCACTTAGTGTTGGGTAGACTGGAATGTGTTGATACCGTGAACCGAACCCGACACCTTTGCCGCGAGAGACCAGTGTTCTAACCACTCTGCCAATCGGTCGCCCTGACTAGTGGGTACTGGCATGTCTACTAACAGCCAAGCCGGTACGGAGATAGAAAGAGATTGGGGGCCATTGGTTTACGAGATGTTTTTCTATTACGCGTCTTGTGTTATTTATTATCTACATTCTACAGCATCTTCACATAACTCTGTTCATAACTGTCTACAGCAGTTGTCTGTTACTCTGTTCTTTGTTCCATGCTACCTAGGCAACCGTAAATGACATTATTGTTCAATTGTTCTTACCACATAATGAGATCAGTGAGGAGTCACCTAATCTCGGAGGCTGTATTATCATCATGTTTTCCTGGCCCTGTAAAACATGGCGCCACCGCTGAAGTAGTCCCCCCTTGCTGACAGCTTGCTGATAATACCTGCATTCTCGTGCAGCGGTTGTTTATGCACAATTTATTACATGATGAAGCTGCCAGTCACCTGCACAACCTCATATGGGTTGCCTTGTACGACATGCTTGATGGGGAAGTAGTTCTATTCTTTATATGTCCGATAAGAGACCCCTAGGGACTACAAGGGTACCCTAGGGGCCGTATACGTACCTAATACTCAATTTTATATTTAAGCATTCATTATAAAGACACTGATTATCTAGTCACTTTAAAGCTCCAACTACTTCAGTAGTCTACGTCGCAAACCAGTATTTTTGCAGTTGCAACTAATTCCTGGCACGTAAGTTCCGACACCCAATCCCTGCCACACTGTCTCACCTGAGACGACTGCCAATGAAGGAATTGAATCTTTATCAAGTCACCCATAAATATCCCGCGTGCAAACTTCTAGAAGCTAATAGATTTAGACGTGTTAGCCAATAAATTTTCGAAAGACATCGTGTCATCAATTGTGATCATTCGAAGATTTACTCTTCGCGTGGTTTGCCTAGGTTTTACTTTACTTATATTTTAAACACTTTTATTTAAGATCATCAGAGCTTTGTATGTTTGTTGCGTTTCAAATCTTTGACGCTCAACATTCCTAGGTTTCACTCATCGAAGAAAGCTGAAACTGCATACAGGTCCCTTTCTTGGTACATGTTCATCTGTCAAGTGTTGATTGGTATTGACCCAGCAGATTCTCTATAACAACTGAAATAATGTAAAATTAGGTGCAAATAACTCCATTAAAGTAAAGGTTCTAAATTAAGCGAAGTAGTAAACTGCAAATATTGACTGTACTTCGAATGTTCAAGGAAGAGTCGGATAGTGAACGATGGTGTGCTGATTAAATAAATGTGTTTCTTCAACCAACTAGGTCAGCGAGTCTTTTGGTTTAAACATGGTCTAGTAATGACCGGCTTTCTTGTAACTTTATATTGTATATTTTATTCAAAGATGAATTTTACGCGACGGAGTTGACATGGATTCCGTGTAAGGTTTTTTTTTTTTTTTTTTTTTTTTTTTTTTTTTTTTCGTACGCCCGCTAATACTCGAGGCGAAATCTCAGGTTATTATTTATGTCTAACCTGACATTGATTTTACGTGAGTATCCCTTTATTTCTTGTACAGAGACAAGTGTCCCTCGCCATTCAGGCAAATACTCTCCGATTTCGGAGGTACCCATTGCAGCTGGGTCGGCTCAGGAGCCGCCAGTCCCTGGTCGACGACACTCCTTCAAATGTCCTCGCCAGGTCTCGAGTTAATCCAGTCCAAATCCCGGTCGACGAAAAATCCTCAAATGCCGTCGCCCGGGTTTGATCCTGTATCACCCGGTCGCCAGAGCGGTGTTGTAACCACTACGCTAGCGCGGCTCCCCCGTGTAAGTAATAATCAGTCAAGACAATAAATAATCAAATAAGCATAGAAAAAAAAACCGCGAGTTTTGCGTTACTGTTGTCGTAAAATATACTAAAAAGCAGAAAATAAATTTTCCAATTATTCTATTGCAAGAAAGAAAAAATGGATGGTTAGTTATTATTAATCAGTAACTGGTCATATCGTTCACAAATGTATGTTTTTGTGGAAAGATATGACCCATTATTGATAACTGGCCAAAAACGTTAATTTTGGGAATTAGAATATATAGAAGGTTATTTTCTGCATTTAGTGCATTTGATGACGACAGTAAAAATGGTTACAAAAACATGTTTTGCCCTTATTTGTTTGAGTTTCACTTTGCTGTTGTGTGCGTTCTTTTTTTTTTTTGTACTTGCATTAACGACTTGCACCTGTGTTTACCATGTGCTGTTCCCGGCTTGGTAAGTAAGTGTTACATTAAATGTCCCAGAGCAATGAATACGCAACAAAATAATGTATTCGTAAACATATACTTACTGAAAAAAATCGGTAGAACTGGCAGACATTCTCCTTGACAAGGTATCTTTCTGATACAGCAAAAGAACAAAAACAATAAAATATTGGTGACAGCAAAGAAGTGTTCAATTAACCCATCTCACTGGAGAATACCTGGAAATGAAGAAGTGTAAAAATTAGCGAGTGGGGGAAGGGGGTGAAAAACTACCTGAGACTGATACAAGCGAAACATACGAAGAGGCCAGGAAACTTATCAAGAGTAGATGAAGAACAGAACACTCAGGCCACCAGAAGGATTAAGAACAATCTTCAGTATCAGCACAGGTCAAAACAGATTGAGATACCATTAAGATAGGAGTTAACAGTGCGTGTGCCTGTGGCACTGATACAATCACAGGCCAATGAAGGCTGCAGAAGTGTCCCATTTTATGAGAAACCCACATCTAAGGGGGTTAAACGAAGAAGAAGCAGAACGAACGAACAACTTTATTTTCAAAGGGTTGAGAATTGGGCACGCAGGCCCGTCTGACATTCTGCCCTTCCTTTCTCTCGTCTTTTATACTGATTTCATTTATTCTCACATGCATTTGACCCATCAGTGTAAAAGAATTCAACGCTGTAAAGGTAAAATAATAGCATTCTCACATTCACAGTATCTAATTATAAACATGAAATAAAATATGTTGAAAAGTACAAACTAAGTATCACCATGAAATAAAATATGTTGAAAAGTACAAACATCATCATTAAACCTACATTCGATATTATATCATTTGTTCGGAAAAATAATCACATTAGGGGGGCAGATAATCAGAACTCATAAAGTATTCGAAAAGTTTACGATTGTATGAATAGGGACTGAGGTTGTTATTTTTTAGATAATGTGGAAGATAATTCCAAAGATGAGCAGCAGAGTAAGAAGAAGAAGAATATATTCGTTTCAAATAGAATAAACATTTGTTACTAATACAATAAACACTACATTTGTTACTGATTCGATAAACACACTACATTCGTTACTAATACAATAAACACACTACATTCATTACTAATACAATAAACACCCTACATTCGTTACTGATTGGATAAACACACTACATTCGTTACTAATACAATAAACACTTTACATTCGTTACTAATACAATAAACATACTACATACATTACTAATTCGATAAATATACTACATTCGTTACTGATTCGATAAACACACTACATTCGTTACTGATTCGATAAACACGCTACATTTGTTACTGATTCGATAAACACAATACATTCGTTACTGATTCGATAAATATACTACATTCGTTACCGATGGCATAAACACACTGGGGAACGGAAATAGTCACTGGAAGAAAAGTCACAGCAAAAAGTCACAATTTTGGCTAGGAAAAAAAGTCACTGAAAAAAGTCACATTTTGTGGGGAAAAAAGACAAGATTTATTAAATTTCTGAAGCAACATAAGGTAATGAAAGAAACACTTTTAAGTCAGCCATTTATTGACAATACATGACATTTACCGTTTGAAAACACTTTGGGATCTATGTAGGGTCCGGGTCCCCACGTCCCGCCTACATTAATGGACGTTGATGCGAATACCTAGCCTCTCGCATACAGGAGCATTGATTGTCACAGAAGCTACTGTGATATGACAAGTTTACTAATGTGACGCTAATGACAAGAACCAGACAAGTGGTATGACAAGTTTACTCATGTGGAACTAATTACAAGAACCAGACAAGTGATATGACAAGTTTACTAATGTTGAACTGATGACAAGAACCAGACAAGTGGTATGACAAGTTTACTAATGTGGAACTGATGACAAGAACCAGACAAGCAATATGACAATTTTACTAATGTGGAATTATAATAACAAGAACCAGACATGTGACAGTGGAACAGGAGATGAGATGACGCTGGCAACAGATAGGATAGACAACGAGGAAGCTGTTGATAGCATTGCAAGGCTGTCTTTATTCTGGAACGATCAGGGTAAGAGAAGTACAACATCATTATCTTTGTTGCTCCCTGCGGATCTTGGAGCAAACACTGCAGCTAATCTCCGTACAAGAAGCCTGCACCATGCATTCACATGCACTTGCAGTGCTTGTTCTGCAACAATATGTTTGAAAGATGAGGTTGTCATTTCCATGTATGACCTCATATTAGTCGTCTTGTAAGATATGTGTGATGGGTCAGTTGACAAATTCTTTCTTTGTCTCATTAAAGACCTTCGAGAACATTAGTCATCTTGTCATCATCATCATCAGCTGCCATCTCCACAACGAAGGTTGGCTGTAATGGATCTCCAACGTCTTCTGTCTCTTGTCTTGGTGGTGCACTCTGATAGACTTTTTCCTGTCCATCTCTTGATGTTATCTTCCTGCTTATAGCGCTGTCTTTCTGTGGTGGGTTTATATGTTATTTATGTTCATTATTATTAATTGTCTACAGAGTGAGGTCCAGCTATGTAAGTCCGTGAGTCTAATAGTTGATGATGATATATTCTCAAGGTACCAAACTGCTACCACCCTATGATCTCACTCTGCGAAATAATTTAAGTCTATTAATTTATATGGCTACGTGTCTAGGGTAATGTATGTGTGATGTATGATAACAAATTTAACACAACTGTAACTCAATCTAATAAACTCAAGTAAGACAGTGGTTAAAGTTATAGGATTAATTTACAATTTTAATTTCCTGACTCTCAAATGTTTTGAATCAGGAAGGTTAACTCAAAATAAATGTGGTTATGTACACAGGTAAATACAGTGGATGGACATCTTGTCCAATAAATGATATTATTAAAATGTTTCTGTACTTGTATCCCTGGCTGTAGTAACAAGGTATTAAGAAGGGTCACTAGTTGGAAGAACTGTTCCTTTCATCATGTCACTAGAACGTTTAATTACAGTGTGGAGGTTAACAATGAAATGAGAAATCATTAGCCCTCAAAACGAAGGCTTATCTTTCAATCCGTGGCAAGTAGGTGGTTGACTGGAAATATGACACTTTCTGTCCACACGTATCTCAGCTGGAGTAAGCTTTGGCAGTTAGATTTCACAATACAAACAACAGGTAAGTTGCCTCGTACACTGCCTCTCCAGGTTTTGTCTTACTGGTTACTCGTTGATGCAACCCTGCAACAATGAACAATGCCTCCCTCAATACACTTCATATACACATCTCCACACCTAATAAATAAACATCGTTAAACATTCGTAGTGATCAGCCCAAGTGCTAATCAATAGCTACAGTTCCTAATTGTATTGTGACTTCTTCTCAATCCGTGGGTATCTGCTCTTTCCCCCATGGCTTCAACGCCTCTGTCACTTAGACTTTAGTTATCTTTTATATCATCAGCTGGGATACACTCTTTTCTTTTTTCTTTCTAATGATCTGTTAACTCTGGTAGTTTGACTTCCTATTTAATCTCCAAGAGTTATTGGAACACTGTGGCCTGTAGAGAACTGCCAGTAGCTTTCTGGTCTTATAGTCAAAATATTTTCTTATTAATGGCAATATTCAAACACCATTTACATTTTGTTTTTCTGCTTCAATAGTCTGCTTAGGCATGCAAGTGCTCCCTTAGGATGTCATAAGCTTCCACAATAGCAATGTCGCACAACACAAACTTTGTGGGCGCCCTATCTGGGTTAGCCTCTACACATTAATAAGAATATTAATAAATCATTTCTCTTACCGCAATCAATGAAATAATACACTAGTATAGATTAACTGGCGATCAATGGGCACAAATCTTGATCGCTGCCGTCCAGACGCAAAGGCAATGGGTCACACACAAGACTTTGCTACTGTTCTTAATCTGACTAGGTGAACAAATATTCTTCAAGTGGCAGCCTTTGCTTGGCCACCCTTTTGTTTTATCTCTCCCCTTTTCAATATCAGTACCCAATCAAATTTGAATCCAGCCAATTTGACCTTTTTCACAGACGCGTTAGAAAGTGTAACATCCCAAGATTTTCAAAACCGAGCAGTTATCAGTGCGTTTGTCTGCCTGTCTCAATTTCTTATTTCTACAATATCTCTGTTATTAATTGTGCGATTTTAAAGGTGAAAAGTGATTATTAAATGGCTACTGTCCTTTATCTATCCATTATAACTTCATATGCTTCGTTATCTTCGTTTCCATCTGTGTACTTTTCCTCTTTATTTATTCCAACTACAATACTTTTCTATGAGGCAAGGTTATAAGGAATAATATGATCTTTTAATAAACAATATTATCATAACTTTTCAAACATCCCTTTTTATTTCTGTATTCTTCTTTCTTTCTGAAGAAATAATTATCTGAGTTTCCTCTTTTCCTTCCCCCCCCCCCTCCCTTTTTTTCTCTGCCCACATGCGTTAGTCGTTTCAGTTGCCAAGTAACAACTTTAACTACCTCTTCCCCTCTCTCCTTGTATTTTCAAGACGGTGGCGACTTGGACCGATGCCAAGCTGTCTATCCGTCGTTCCTAACAATTAGTACGGGTGTAGAAAAGTGGGGTTCGGTACGGGAGACTTGCCCGCTCGCTAACAAATATTCAAATATTAGCCACGCGTCTTGTGTTTCAAGAGACGGGGCCTAACGACACACCGTCGCATGTTGTACTATTAATAGATTCTAAGAAGGCTTTAGTTAGTTTTATTTTCAACAGTTTGATTTTACCCTTGATAATTTTCAATTTAACCAAGGTCAAATGTAGAAGTTGTTTATAGCTTTTCCACGGCAATATTGAAAAAAAAATTCAAATACGGTAATATGATTATATTTGAGAAGGGGGTTAAAACGGAGCATTTTATCACACTTTCCCTTGCACGTTTGCCTTCAACTCTCCCTTCTATTATGGTCTTCTGAAAGGTGTTATGCCTTTTTATGTGGCCAAAGTGTTTTAGCTGCCGAACTTTGATCTCCCTCATTAGTTCTCTTTTCATACCTAGATTTTCTAGGACGTTCCTTATTTGTTTTCTTCTTTTTCCATGACATGCGCTCCATTCTTCTATATATCCACATCTCAAGACTCTCAATTCGTTCTTCCAAATGCTTATTCATTGTCCATGTTTCTACACCATACAGTAGTGCAGAATATATATAACATGTTTCTCAGTTTTAATTTGTGAGATAACTGTTTAGATGTCTGTTACGCACGGATCATTATTATTTTTCGTTTGTATAAACATTTTTTGATATGTATGATCATTTTTTGACTGAAGTGTGTATTATGTTTTCTATGGTCAAAGGGACATAATCCGAGTTATCGAAACTACAATTTTTTAGGAGTTGCCTTCTCTTGTATAGAGACACGTTCGGTCTATAATTTCTTGAACGAAGCGTGACCACATCTCCTTATTTGGTAGTACCAGTCAACTATGGTAGATGTCTGAAACCTTTCTTAACGCTTCTTTTCATGACCATAAAAGGCGCGACTGTGTAAGACTTTTATCTCGAATGTTCTTCGAATCGTCTTATTGTGAACGGCAACTCAGAGATTGTCGTTCTGCGCATGTCAAAAACCGGGAGTTCGTTCTGTGTGTTCCGCCCAGTTGGGGAGTTTAGAAATGGTTTAAGAAGCGAGCAGACGCAACTGCGTCTTGTGATTCTCTGAGGGAAATACAGTGTCTTAGTGAGTTAGTTAGCTAACTAGACTATTTCCCAGTATTATGCAGCCTGCCTGGAGGCATATGTTCATGGTTGATTTTCCGAAATAAGGTAATTCCTCTTGTATCGAACTTTATGCTATCATCTAGAGGTTCGTCATTTTGTCGCCTATTTGCTCGCCTGTGTGATGCAAAATGGAGAGGTACTTTGACTAGGATTAAGTCACCGGTATCTGTATACCTGAACTAGTTAAATATATATGGGTCGCTCTAGACCAACAAGACTGTTGTCTGTGTTCCAGGATTCGTTATATCAGAGATCACGTCCAAGTCAGATGGTTAGACTTAGGAACATTATAAAGGTCGAGCTGACCTGTAGCCCATGTATGCTATTCACGTGCAGACAGTGAACGGACTTATTGTATACAACTGATCTGCTAGCATCAGAATGGGAGCATTTATTATTGTTTATGAACATTGAAGATCTGTAGCTGACACTGTTGCAGAAGTTATAGAAATTATTATTATTTATACAGCTTCACGAACTAGCACTCGATGATTGATGAATTTCTGAATCTATTGAACTGTGATGTCTTATGACGCATATATACAACAGCTATCATTGCTGACTACAGAAATTGTTTTCAATGTGCCATATCATCTTGCTGAACTCGTTAACCATGTTGATGTCATAAGTATCATGACTGTTTTGTGGCGTGCAATAAATGAAAGAAACTTATACAACGAAGTTACCCTTTCTATGACTCTACACGTCATGTTGCCTGTGTGATAACCCTGTGAACTGTTCCACTACCACATACACAGCAACATCCTAAATCAGAGAAGACACCTACATCTTACACTTTAACACCAGGTGTCGAAAAGGGTCATGAATCATCAAAATTCACCCCCTTCTTCCTTCAATAAATTCCACAATTTAAAATAGAATTAAACTCCTATCCTTATTAAAATCCTCTCTCCATTCAAACCATCAACATTATCCCCTCCTCCCCTATCCTACCCCCCATAACCTTACACATTTTTTACCATAATCTTTAACTCCTTACCCCTATCCCTTAACCCCACCAAAATCCTCATCATTACCATTATCCTACTTACCCCATAATCATACAACTCCTCACCAAACCAACTACAATTCATAAACATTTCTCCTCCTAACCACCCCTAATTCAACAAACACCTCCATATCAACCCACCATAAAATCCCCCCCCTATCATCCTCATTCAAAACAATCCTAAAACTATTCCCATAAAATAAATATCCCATATCCCCAACATAACAACCATCTTCCAACATACCAAACCCCCAAACACCACAATAAAACCATCACCCATAAACACATAACACAATAAAAATAAAAAATTCACAAACACATAAACACAAACCTCTTTAAAACACTTAATTTCTTTTACAAACCTACTTACTCTAACCCCTACCCTCTTAACACATAATTTTCACTCTAAAACTAACTTTCCATATCTCCAAACCACCCTATCCCAAATCACTCCTCCCCACTAATCACACAATAAACTAATATCTAAATTATCAAAACAAACCCTTTAATTTCTTCCTAAAAACTAATAAAAAAAATCAAAAAATAGAGATACATCCCTCAAAAAATTTTTCAAAAAAAAAAACTAAAAATTTACCCAAAAACTAAACTAAAAACGCTAAAAAAAAATAAAAACTTACCAAATAACTAAACAAATAACAAAAAAACTAAAAAATCAAAAATTCTAAATAAAATACACAAAATATAAAATCAATCAAACTAACAATAAACCCAATCAAATCAAATACAATAACC
>JAMPIV010010685.1:0-182500 GCA_024509875.1 Oreohelix idahoensis
TACTAAAATTTTCTATATGTTTATTATAATTTAGTTGTTTATCTAAAGTTATGCCCAGAAATCTTGTTGTTAAGGATGTACATATTTTCTGACCTTTAATGGTTATATTGATTTTGTTATTTTTTTTTTAATTCGTTTGCTGAATATCATACCTACTGTTTTGTTTACATTAATTTGGAAGCCCCAACTTTTCATCCACTCTGAAATTTTGTCTATTTGTTTTTGAAGTTTTTGGTAAACATGGTCCTATCGCCAAATGGCACAGTCATCTGCACTGATAATGAGTTTTAGGAGACTGCACATATATACTGAATCGGCCCGATCTCGCCCATGTCTGGCAAAATCGCACCTCGAGCGAATTTAACGTCCATTCTATTATCAGGTGTTAATCTGAGGTTTCAGATCTCTGCTCTGACGTCGTAACGTGACCGCCGGTGGCCCGCCTCTTGAAGGAATGTCAGTAAGAGATTCCGAAATAGTTTTATTTTAATAGCCCGAGAGAGAAGACAACAAAGGGCGAATGTCGTGGCTGCTAGCACGATAACTTATTGCATAACAACCAGCAAGCGTGGGAATTCCACTCGAGTTGTTTAGTTGTAAGAGAGAAAGGGGTGACTGAGGGATTAAAGAGAGGCTCGATTTTCATACGTCACAGGCCCATATTTTCTTGACCATCGGTACACTAGGGGTGATGTGGTCAGCATCAAGCTGGAATTATAAGTTAGGCTCCGCATAACCAAGCGTCCGATTGGCAGAGTGATTACAGCACTGGCCTGTCGCGGCAAAGGTGCTGGGTTCGAAACATGGGTAGCGTCACTCTCCAATCTACCCAACTTTAAATGGGTACCTGACTCTGCGCTTGAGTTAGGGAAGGAAAGGGCATCGAGGAAGGGAATTGGTCACCCCACCTCTCGATGCTGGACTAAGTATAGTGTTACTGTTGTTTTGGGTCATCCCTTCTATTACAGGCCACTGTAGTAAAATCTGCGAGAATAATCGCTCATTTTGTAAGATTTTAGTCATAAAATAATAATAAATAAAACCCGCCCTATTGTGTCTGATGGTGATACTCTCACACGCCAGCAACACTGCCTTTTGTGCAGTGCTAAAGCCTATAGAACGATCCCACGGTAAAAATCTAACACGCGTTTTAGTTTCGGTTTCGAAAACGTACTACCAATATTTAACATTTTGCCAGATCTGCTGCATTCATTCTGCAGCCTAGACTTATAATTAACGATTTTGCGGAAGTGTGCCGCAAAATAACTATCTGAATTAACGTAATATTTTGACTTTAACGCTGGTAATCAGTAGTAATCCTTACATTTTTTGGTAGTGTTACACGATACAATACAAATAATTAACGCCAGTTCTTAACCCGCCGCGCAAAACCCCGCTTCGCTTGACACATTCTGCCATGCATATATATACGCTGCGACAAAGCCAACAGAGGCAAACACGCAGACAATATTTTTCCTTCTCGCGGTAGTATTTCTGACGTCACTAAAACAAGTAGTTATTTGAAAAATACATGCTAGCGAGGGGGGAAGATGGCCGTCTTGTGTAAAATTTTTATTTGACGATTGCCGGTGAAAAAAATTGAAAATCTAAACCATAATGAATCTGACCATAAAAATCATATGGTAGTATAGCTTAGAGTCCACTGAGCAAGAATGTGTTTTAAATAATATGATAGTCCCAGTATTAGCTAAGTTATTGAGAAAATACTAAATGTCTACGGACGCGCGACCAGACAGACTGTTGTTCCTGCTTGTTTTTTATAACGTTAGTGGGGACACCGGCTTAGAAGGGAAGCATTGAGGTAAATTCAAATTTGCTTGGGTAACAATAGTATAGGAGGGAAAAGGGGAACGGAAGGCAAATGTAATCTAAAACGAAACATCTTTTTGTATTGGCATAACTAAAGCAGGCTGGCCAATCGACTACCAGACACAGAGTTTGTTTAAAATTATTTTTGTTTTTCAAAAACTACATTTGAATTCTGGTAGTCGCAAGCTTTCGATTGGCCAGTGCTAATAAATATTAGCAAAAAGCTTTCACTATTCAGTGCCAGTTGAACAAAACTTTTCATTCAAATACGCTGAGAACAGCTGTGTTAATTGTAAAATTAAATGAAGAAGTATTCACAGTCTGGGCAGTGCAGAGGAAACTGAGGCCACTTCTTTGCAAAGTCAGCGTCATTTGTTTATATTTCTTGAATTTTGTGGTAAGAATGCTTTATGAATTTAATATGTTTAATTCCATTGCCAAAGTTAGATACTGCTATTGGGAAAAAGTGAAGGACGTGCCGGGAGCAGACATTGTTGAGTCCTCACATTGAAATGTATCTAACTGATGTATGTTGTCATGATTATGTTTGAATATTATTGTATTAGAATATTAGTAAGCCTCCGTGTTCAATGAACACTGTTCAACATGCCTGAAGCATTTATATTTAAAAAGGAAAAGAAGAGAAAATCATATAAAAGGAAATGTGGTTACTCCACATTATTTTATTGAGGAAAACTATGTAAATGTACAGTGGCGTATCTGCCATAGGGACCTGAGGTGTGGTCACAGCAAGGTGGGAGTCATGTAAAATTAGGGTCGAGTGCACCTGTAATGCACGCGAGGCTGACCCCATATCACCGTAGGGAAATAAATAATATCAAAAGTGATCAGATATAAAAGGCCAGGGTGTCCTTTTGTTGCAGAGGTTTTATTTCCTGTTGCCAGCTGGTAACAGGAAACCTGAGGAGTGACGATAACGCCAAGAAGTCTCCGACAATTCATTTAAGCTGTCAAGAGATAACAGCAGGAGCTTGGGCGTGTGATGTGATATCGATATTTCTGCAACTACACAATACCTTATCATTCAACAAGAAAACCCCAGGTGATATATTAAGGAGCTGGGTATATCTGACATTTTCGTTTAAATAAACACTGGTATTTCATACATACTCAGGAAGTTTATGGGGTATGATGATAATACAGCCCCTCATACACAGTGACTCTACCTCTTAGATGAATAAAGTGTAAGCTGTGAACATTCCAACAGGAAAGACATATATTAACTTTATAGTTATTGGGCAGATTGTCCACACAATTTTAGTTGATCTTTTCTGTAAACTATCTTGTCCTAATTTTCAAAGACCTGTCCAAAAGATATGACTGGACAGGCAAAATAAATTGTACAAAAAAATATTCAATTTAAAGAAAAACTTAACCCTGGTTTTTATTCACTTCCTCATAGAAACTTAAAGTGTTTTTGTGTTGTGTACCATCATTTCATTTCTCCCCTAGACACTAGGTACATCATACACCAGACACTAGAGCCAAAATAGTGACCGTGTGAGATCTAGGGAGGTAGCGTTAGGTTCCCTGCACATAATTCATCATCATCATTTATAGATGTCAGGGGCCTACATGTGCTTGACCCCACACGGTTAATACATACACGGATTTCATTCTTTTAGGACACCATCATAACCTCCCCATCAAAATCTAACTTTGCTACAGCCACACAGGCCATCACTTCTGTTGCATGACTCTTTTGGCTGCCACTTCTCTTGGTGTATGTGTGGGGGGTTTATGACAGAGATAGTGCTACTGTCTCTCACAGCTGACAATGTTGACGTCAGCAATGTCGGGCTTACTAGCAGTGGCCGACAGTGTTTAATATGTGAGCGAATGTCATGAGTTCTTTAGGTTTGTAAACGTCTGATGTAAACCCACACAACAGTAACGTTAGGTCACACATCTAACTGTGGTCCCCTAGAAATATGACATGGCCCCCTGGAGAGTCATACGACCCACGTTGAGAACCAGTTTACACCACCAGGCATAGTACTTGAAGAAGAAGAAGATGATGATGATGATGAAGAAGAAAGAAGGACGGTAGATAATGCACGCCTGGCAGAAACTTCATGTGAAGTTAATATCACAACAGTGAAACTGTAACCTGAAGACAAGACGTTTTTAACACACATACAAATCATGTTTTAAGACATAAGCGTGTCCTTGACATTTAAGAATGGGCCTTGCATGGGAGAATCATACCTGTGTCTCGTTAGGTGTCGACAAGGTGGCGCAGACAGCGTCTACCCGAAAAAGTTTGCAGCTCAGTCGAATTTCTTTTTGCTTTGTTAGTTTTCGGCGTTTTTGTATAATTGGGTGGATGGGTGGACAGGTGGGAGGGGGGGGGGGGGGGGGGGGAGCTGTCACAGGGTTCCCTACAATAAAATTGAACTTACATTTCATCCATCAAATGCATTTCAAAGGGGCTTTCTAATCTTGTTATTTTCAGAAATAGGTACTTAAGCCGAAAATTTAAAATTTAGCAACAAACAAAAGCTTTAACAAACCGTAGGGAACGGAACAATGCAATAACCCGTCAAACAACAAATATGAACAAGAAGTGGAAATAAGCATTTCTTGAGTTGATACACTTATTTGCTTGTTTCGTATTTTTTTACTTTTATCATCTTTCTGTATCAAACATCAGATCGGTTTTTTTTTTTTTCACGTCTTTGTAGTGTCCATTGCGTTTGTCTGTTGGTCTGTCTATATTTATAGGTGTGTCTTGTTTCTGGCTGTGGCTGATTAAGGGTGAATCCTGAAACGTCCCGTGTTTTCAGAATACGTTAATTTGTAAAACTGATTCAATACCATTTTATTTTTTAATTTATATATTAACATTTTAGGCACTAGCGGCCAATAAGCAGGTCTATGCAGGGCCGGATTATCCCTTAGGCTAAGTAGGCTGACGCCTAGCGCCAGGAGCTTTTGGGTGCCCGTGAATAAAGTTTAAAAAAAAAATTGTAATGGAAAGATTTTCTTTCTATAAAATGTGTTTATTGTTTTTACCTTAATAATAAAAATAATACTAATAAACATTTAAAAAAATAATTACTAATAAAAGAAGTAAGCAATGCTAACAAACAAAAATACAAGTCTATTAATAATACTATAGTATGTACCATCAAAATGCTAAGGGATTGAATAAAACATATTAAAATTATTGCCTGTTAGGTGACAAAGGGGAAGGAGGGGCCAAACAGCAAAGAGCCTAGAGGCCATTCTATGGGGAAAAGGCGGCGTGGGAACCAAGCAACAATCGAGATGAAATACCGAGTTAGATATGAAAGAATGAATATACTGTACATCTTACACACATAAAAAGTAAACAGAACTATAGGCATTTGTAATGTGTAGACAACGCATAGAGTGTCCGATTGGTAGAGCAGTTAGAGCTCGTGTCTCATGGGCAAAGTTGCCGTGGTCAAGACGTGGTAGCGTCATTCTCCTATCCACCCAGCTGTAAATGGGTACCGGTACATGACTCTTCTCTTGAGTTAGGTGAAAACAAAGGCAGCGAGACAGGGAACCGGTTCCCCCCCCCCCCCCCACCTCATAAATCTGGACCTAGTAAAGTGAAGTCTCTAACACGTCACTTCTCTAAGCCAGTATCTTCTAATAGCTTTACATTTACCTCGTTTTCACTCTATGCACTTTAAAGAAAAAAAAAATTAATTTTGCCTCGTTTTGGCTTTTTGTTCAACCTAGTTGGTTAAATTAGGGCGCTTGTTCAAGTATAAAAGACCTTTACGTCTAATGACGTTAGGTCTATGCATCCAAATGAGATCAGAGCATTGGTTGATTAACTGATTGCTCGTTATACATCATGTGTTGTAAGAGAAGATCGGGTTCGCACGCAAATGGAGTTGGAAACGTCTGTCAAAACTGTCTGGAAGTACAGGCTCTGTCAAGTAATTTACGAAACTTTAACGGTGCCTGAAATCCTATACGCCAGTGTTTCTCAAACTATTGTTTATTTGTTTGTAGCCAGGGCCGGATTAAAAACTCTGGGTGATCTAGTGTCTTAATATATTATGGGGCCCCTCTCCAATCTTCTAAAAGGTAAAACAAGAAAAAAAACCTAATGAATTTCAGATACTTGTTGTTATTAACACTCGTATATAATAATACTTTAAAAAATAAAAAACAAGTGTTCGTTACAGCCCCTAGATTTTGTTAAAGGTAGTTGTGCCCCCTGCAAAGAAAATATAATTTAAAAAAGGAAAAAATTGGGGGGGGGGGGGGGTGGAGTAACTAATAAACTAATCGTTGTACTGATACTATTACCCTGCACGCACGAGCGTACTATCGTGCACGTGCCATTGCTGTAGAGCTCTGTGCGTTATGACTCCGTTGTTTTTTTTTCGCTAGGCCCCTGTAAGCCTGGGGCCCTAGGCCCGTGCCTAGTGGGCCCAATGAATAATCCGGCGCTGTTTGTAGCTATACCCAGGTATATAGTTTTCACTCTTTTAACTGTTTCTTAAAACTGGGGTGAGTTCCAGGGCTTCCTTTCAAACCCAGGTTGTTTGATTTTGGTTTTAAGGACTATCTCCGTTGCAGACAGACAACTCCATCAGTACTCCGATCTCCTTCCTTGGATCACACAAGGAGGATCTCAGCACAGTGCACGAACTCTGTCGTCAACTACTGTGACAAACAATAAGCAAAAACAAGAAGTACAGAAAGCTTAAGAGTAAATGACAGGGGACACTGGAGACATGTAGAAAAACAAATGACAATAAGAATACGGAACAAGAAAGAAGGTACCAGGCTAATAAAACTGAAAATAATAGTAACGGATAGGAAGTTAACAAGCAAATAATAACAAATAAGCGAAGTAAAGAAAAATAAAAAAATCCTCAACGATAAAACAGCGTCTCTGGCAACATGGTAATACAGTTTAGTACAGTTCAGCGATCTAACACAGTTTAGTACAGTTCAGCGATCTAATACAATTCACACAGTTTAGTACAGTTCAGCGATCTAATACAATTCACACAGTTTAGTACAGTTCAGCGATCTAATACAATTCACACAGTTTAGTACAGTTCAGCGATCTAATACAATTCACACAGTTTAGTACAGTTCAGCGATCTAATACAATTCACACAGTTTAATACAGTTCAGCGATCTAACACAATTCACACAGTTTAGTACAGTTCAGCGATCTAACACAATTCACACAGTTTAGTACAGTTCAGCGATCTAACACAATTCACACAGTTTAGTACAGCTCAGCGATCTAACACAATTCACACAATTTAGTACAGTTCAGCGATCTAACACAATTCACACAGTTTAGTACAGTTCAGCGATCTAACACAATACACACAGTTTAGTACAGTTCAGCGATCTAACACAATTCACACAGTTTAGTACAGTTCAACGATCTAACACAATTCACACAGTTTAGTAAAGTTCAGCGATCTAACACAATTCACACAGTTTAGTAAAGTTCAGCGATCTAACACAATTCACACAGTTTAGTACCGCTCAGCGATCTAACACAATTCACACAATTTAGTACAGCTCAGCGATCTAACACAATTCACACAATTTAGTACAGTTCAACGATCTAACACAATTCACACACTTTAGTACAGTTCAGCGATCTAACACAATTCACATAATTTAGTACAGTTCAGCGATCTAACACAATTCACACAGTTTAGTACAGTTCAGCAATCTAACACTTCTTTTTCTTCCTTCTTCCTCGTTCGCCCTGAAAAGGACGGTGGTTGCGTTGTGTCTGTTTGCGCCTAAGCTGTGATATCTGCACCTTTCGGTCGACACATCCGACTTCTACCCGGCATTTTTTAGGGGCCGGGTTTGCCTTCCCATTTCGATCCGTACTCGCTCAGCCAGACTGCACTGCTGCATACTGTTTCCAGGACCACCACGTGGAGGTGGAGTACGGTCTTGACCAGCTCTGGTTCGCTGGTCCTGACGCAAGCAGTCAAGCTATGAGTCGCTGATTGCGTTCTCTATTGCTACGTCTTTGGGTCCCGATCTAACACAATTCACACAATTTAGTACAGTTCAGCGATCTAACACAATTCACACAGTTTAGTACAGTTCAGCGATCTAACACAATTCACACAGTTTAGTACAGTTTAGTACAGTTCAGCACATTAGCATAGTAAAACAGAATTTAGTAAAATTCAGCACAATGACCAAGAGTTCAGTAGTTCAGGAACCTAGCACAATTAACTAAAATTCAGTAGTTCCGGAAATTAGCACAATTAACCAGAGTTCAGTAGTTAAGGACACTAACGCAGTTAACCAGACGAAAATAAGAATCGTCAACTCAAATGTCAAGTCAGTCCTATTGAATGACTGTGAAACATGGATAACAACAAAAACAACAACCAAAAAGCTACAGACTTTTATAAACGGGTGCTTGCGTAGAATAGAAGGACTGAAATGGTATGACAAAGTCACAAATGTGGAACTGATGACAAGAACCAGACAAATGCCAGTGGAACAAGAGATGAGAAGAAGACGCTGGCGATGGATAGGACACACATTTAAGAAACCTGTTGATAGCATTACAAGGCAGTCCTTGTTCTGGAATCCCTAGGAAAAGAGAGGCAGAGGTAAGTCACAAAACACATGGAGAAGAGAGCTAGATACAAAAGTGAAAAAAACGAGGAAAACAAGGATAGAACCTCAGCTGATGTCACGTGACAAGAAGACTTGGCATATATTTGTTGAAGGTTTATGCTCCTTGGGGAGCTAAAGGGTATTGATTGATTGAACACAGTTAACCAGAGTTCAGTATAGTTCAGAAAACTAGCACAATCAACCAGAGTTTAATACAGTTCAGCAAATCTGTATTTAGGTCACATCGATTACATACTTGGCGTTCCTTCTTCCAGTTTCGATTTTTTTCCAGTTTTATTTAGCTCCATATGAGGTTTATATATTTGTTGAGGCTAAAATCTTTGCCTAAAAAAATCCTTATGTTCTACCCTTCATATGAAGCTGAAAACTCTTCTTGTCGCTCTTTTTAGTGGTGCATTTTAATCTGCCATGTTTTAATCGGCATTGACTCAGCCGGTTGTGAGTTTTCACACTTCATCCGAATTTTTGTAAGTATAGTAAAGGAACAGCATTTCATGACATTTCGGATAATGTAAATGAATGCTATGACACGTCGAGTATGTCAATTAACAGAGCCGCATGTTATAGCTATTTGTCATTCATAAAAAAGGAGCAACTGAAAAATATATACCGTATATACTCTTTGGAAACTGACAAAATTAGAAAATCAATAACTTTTACTAAGGCAATTTTTAAGTGCTTGCAAGCAACAAACATTATTTCGCAACCGCAAAATTGTTAAAGCTTTTCAAGTATTTACAGATGAACGATAACGACATCCCGTTCTTCTACTTAAACCAGTCAAATATCTGTCTCTGTCAGAGAACAACAAAACAGTGTGTCGTAGATTTCCGATAGGAGAATTAAGACTAGGTTTGGTCCCTTCTGAATAGGTTTGAATAGGTGATAGACTCAGTGAGAGTTAGTGAAAGGTAATAGAATTTCCACACACGTGAGATGATAGATTTTGATATAGTGGCTGTCTCTGAAAGCGAAAAGAATTCTTCTCTCTCTCTCACCTATCTTCTACAACAGTTGTTACAGCGTCAGACAGACTACACCAATATACATATTACGTATATTTCTATCACTCACAGGCACGCACATACACGTGACGACAGGTAAACACACAGACGTGGGAAAACTATAACAATGATATATATATATATCTAGAACGAGCTGACCAAACACGATTATTAAGTTCAAGAGCGATTTTATTATCAGGAAAAATCGGCTCACAACATCAAAGAAAGTACATCAAGGAAAATACATATACACATAGTCATAAAAAATCAAGGAAATGTTGCAAGGATGATAGCCCCGTTATAGTGTTAACTCTAGGTTTAGCCCGGCCCCGTTAAGAGAACAGATGATGGCGCCAGAGTCACAGATACATAGGGTTTGAGTCTAAGAGTTTTTCTTTGTTTTATCTCGTAATTATATGCACAGAGTTTGAAAAAAATCTGATTTAACCTAAGACAAAAACACAAGAACTCTAGCCTTAGCAATAAATTATGCAGATTGGAAAAAAAAAAATTAGGACAGCGACAGGGTGTCAAAGATATAATAGTGAAAATATCACTCAGACCAGTGTACACTCATTCATTCCGCCATGGCTTCTCATTCAGGTACTCACGACTTTGCTTGCTGCCTCTTGGAACACATTGATTTTAGATTTTCACACAGACTCAAAAAAATGCAGTCTTCTGCCAAGAAGTCCCCAGTTCCAAAAGACGTATTTAACTTGGAGTCTCCGGGAACGACTACTTGGGTATGCAAATTTGTTCAAATGTCTGATTAAGTCACCTAACAATTATTCCAGGCGCGGGAGTTAGCAGAGCACAGTGTCAATAGCGTAGGTTTCTAAAAAATGATGAATGTCAGGTCGGTGCCTTCCCTCAGTATAGGATTCACTTTAGTCACACCACAGATTTGTCCACAAGATATAATCTAGTCGGGAAATGATTGTTAATATTCACGCCACCAGGCAGCAAATTATATAGAGTTTCTAGAAGAAATTAAGTGCTGGCTCCAAGGTCCAGTATTTATCATTACAGTCTTTGAAAACCCGTTATAGGGATATTAGTATTTCTGTCTAACTTGCACCGTCAGATCAGTGTTACTTGAGAAAACCCACGTGGTTCAAAATAAGGACTGTCTATTTCTTCACAAGTATGGAAACTACTACTAGGTGCTGGTAAAGTTAGGGTCACCCCAAAACTTTCACTGTGTGGAGGAAAAATAACACATATAATATAATAAACAGAATCTGTACTGGTTAAAACTTACATTTAAACTTGCAAGCAGAGAGCTTTGCTTATCATTTAAACTTCCCGTGACGTAAGTTATATTTAAAAATCAGCATTCCTCATAAATTAGGAACACGTGCGTATCCCGTCATCATTCATGAGGCTCGATTCTAGAGTTTATACGTTAGTTTAGAAAAATACACTCGACTGAGTATTAGCAGTTAAATTAAATTCATAAATAGCTACAATTGCCGTTATAAGCTAGAAATTATAATTTCCTACTGCTTTCCACTGAATGCTTCCCTAGAAAATATAATAGCCTACCACTTTATCTCTCTTCTGCGCTAAAGAAATAGGTTAAAAATGAATTAAGCGATTTAACACTTTAACACTCACAAAATCTATATATCTATCATATTAATTACCTCAACCACAGAATTACAGGTAGTCGCACAACTTAAGAATAAAAATGCTGAAAATATTTCTGGAAGTCTAGAAGTTCGACAAATTGCCGAAACAAACTGAGATCTTCGCTAACAGCTATTCTGTTTTTCGAGCGACCTATCTACTGTGGAGTCTATGAGCGAGAATGAAATTAAAGTTTCAAACTTGGCCAATATCTTAAAATCAGACAAAGGGCCCAAACTTACTTCGCCAAGCGAAATTATCTCCCCTACTCCCAACATTTACGTCCGCTTAACGCGTGTCGTAACTGTCACCTACTGACCACGATGTACGCGTGTCAGTTTCAAATCCCAGACAGCCTGACTCCATTTCAGGGCAGTTTTCACACTACAGCTGACCATGGCCCAAGTGAGCGCCGTGTCAGTTTGGGATTTTCCAGCCAAATGTCTGGATACTGACCGGTGCAGATGTAAAGTATCACACCTCACCGGGACTTATGCCGAGAAGAAGCTCGCGCGCTCGGTGAGAATGTAGACGATTTGCTACGTCCTGTGTTCAGCGAACCGACTTATCACGCCTTCTGACGCCCTGCAGCCCTGACATCTACGTAATATCGTCCTAGCGCGATTCTCAGTTTAAGAGAAAGGAAAACAGGTAAAGTTTGCGAATTATATGAAAATAATATTCGCAAAACGAATGGATGAAAAAATATACAGGAAAAAAAAAAAGTACAGAGATATTAAAAGAGAGAGTTTATGTGAAAGAATAGGAAGAAGATGTAGGAAATTAAATGAATATAAACCCTACGTGACAGAGCCTCCCCCCTTTAAGATATGGAAGCACTCCATGTCTACGTTATGGAGTTTAATTTCCTATAACCGTAGCTTCGGGGTGTCTGTCTTCTTCCCTCTCCATCTCCCCCTCCATCTCTGTCCAATTCCTACTCAAGTCCACTCCTCAAAGTTTCCTTCCCCTGGAATGTCTCATATGCGCGCTTGAAAGAGCGTCGTCGCTTCTGACATTTTTGAAAGATTTCCTGTGATAGCGGTGGAATATCCCTGCCACTATCGTCATCTTCGTCAGTTTTGGCGATCGTCAGGAGATGGTCGGAGGTTGGCACTGGTTTTTCCAAGTATCTCTTTAAGAGATTTAAATGGAAAACCTTCTCCTTTCCTTCAATAGAGATCTGGTAGTTAGCCTTAGAAATCTTTTTCAGGACGGTAAACGGCCCTTGCCATCCGATCTTCAGTTGGTTGTTCTCAGTAGGGAGTAACACCAAAACTTTCTCTCCTGCTTCCAGTTCTCTCTCTTCCGCGACTTTCCTGTATCGGTTAGCGTGCTTTGTGCGAGCTCGCTTAAAGTTAGTCGTTGCTAGGTCCCACCCTAGTTTCAACCTTTCCTTTAAAACCGACACATATTTACTTGCTGAGACGACTGTCTCATCCGCCTTCTCGTCTGTCAGAGACTGAAGTAAGGCTTCAAGCGGGCCCTTAATGGGTCTGCCAAATAAGAGTGTAGCTGGCGGAAATCCTGTGGAAGTATGAGGAGATTCTCTGTAGCCAAATAATGCTGCAGGAATACAGAGATCCCAATCTTCAGGTTTCACTTGTGCCAGCTTACTTAGCATCATGGTGAGGTTTCCATTAGCACGTTCCACGAGCCCATTTCCGGCCGGAGTATATGGCTTAGTGTGGATGTGCTGGGTCCTCAAGATCTTAACGATCTCATCCATCAACAGGTTTCGGTATGGAGATCCATTATCCGTCAACACTTGCTGAGGGAATCCCAACCGAGTGAAAATCTGCACGAGGGCTTCTGCGACATGCTTGCATCTGCGCATGTTAGCGGGATAGCTTCTGCCCATAAAGTGCATGTATCGACTAAGGTCAGGATGAACCTGTTCCTTCTTTTAGTCCTTTCGAAAGGCCCTAAAATGTCGATCACAACCCGTTCGAATGGTGTTCCCATTATTGGCATTTCACCCATGTGGACTGGGGGTGTCCGTTGCTTGGGTGGTACCCGTTGGCACTGGGCACAGGATTTGACGTACCTGATAATATCAGTGTTTACTCCTGGCCACCAATAATGAGTGGTTATACGTTGGTTTGTGGCGTTCTGTCCCATATGTCCGCTAAAGGGAAGAGAGTGCCCCATTTCTAGGATTTGGCTTCTGTACTGTTTCGGTACTAGGAGCTGGTTGTAACCTTGGTCAGGCTTGCCCGTTCTCCGATAAAGTACGCCATCCTCAGAAAAAATGTCCCCGTGCTGTTTGGGTTCCTTCGCCATGGGCAGTTTCCTAAAGCAGGGTGCCAAAGTAGGATCCTTTTGTTGCGCTTCTTTAAGTTCCATAGGTAACAAATTTGGCGCAGGCTCCCGTTCCTTCTTGGTTTGCCCTCTTGTAGTTACTGCTGCCACAATCGGCTCTTCCGGTTTCCCAATACACACGTATCTCCCGCCAAGTATGACTGGGTAGATGGGATCATCCATAACAGCCGCTTTGATCACACCTCTGACAAAGTCAGAGTGTATCTCCACCAATGCGATGGGAAGCGCTGTAGGTGCATCACTCTTACGAACTCCACAAAGTTTGGCGGTCTCTCCTGTCTCTTGACCGGGTTTAACCAGGTTTCTGGCAACAATGCAATCGTAAGAAAGCCCCGTGTCAAATAAGCAAGAAGTTTGAGAACCGTTCAAAATAACAATACCTCGCGTTGAGGGTCTATCCCCAAGAGGTTGGGAATCACTGTCAATAATTCCGCCTTGCGAGACTGTCAATAAGCATCCGATGCGTTTCGGCTCGGTGTGCTCGGTCTGATCATATGTCCCGTGCTCAGGGGTTCTCCCTTTGCCACCTTGTCCTTTCTGGCTACGCTGCCATGTAGGGCGGTCGGGTTGATCAGACTGTTTGGGGTGGTTGGGGTACTTGTTCTTGTAGAACTTGGATTTTTCAGGAGGGGGGTTTTGAGGTCCAGTTTCTCTGTGGTTGTTTTGGTTAGAAGCCTGAGAAGATTGCTCTAGGTTATGTTTTCGAAAATGCTCCTCTGTCGGTTTCCGCTTTGTGGCCGGTAGTTCAGCCAGCGCATTGTGATAACGCTCAGACTTTTCCAAAATGTCTTCAAGTTTTTCTGCCCCCTGCTCAGCGAGAAATCTCCGGGTATCAGCAGACAAAGTGTTCTTTATTTGTTCAGTTAGAACAAGTTCCTCAAGACCTTCATAGGTAGAGGGGAGCTGCGAAAGCTCAAGGCACTTTGTTAGATATCCCTTAAGACGAGATGAGAACTGGTGAAAAGTTTCAGAATTCTCTTTCCGGCTGTTGCGAAACAGTTGCAAAAACTTGCGAGCGTTCATTTCAAAGCGCTCCAGTAACGCTTTCTTCAACACATCGTAGTCGTCTTGTTGGCTACTTTCCAGCTTAGAATAAACATCATAAGCAGAACCTTTTAGGGCCTGGGAAAGTTTCATATTCCAACGCGACCTCTCTAACCCGTACAGAGTTGCAATTTTCTCAAATTTTTCTAACCATGTGTCAATCTTCTCATTTGGACAAGGGAAAGACTCAAGAGTGAAAGACATAGCGTTGAGTTGAAGAGATTGAGTGTTAGAAGGATCAGTTAGGGAGAATGAGGAGAAGATTCTCCATTGCTGGAGGTAGAGGCAGCACCACGACTTTGGAATTCTAGAGTTTTAAGAGCCAACTCATGCTGTCGTCGTTGCTCATTTTCTCTTTCCTCATGCTGTCTCTCCTCCCTCTCCTTCTCATGCTGTCTCTCCTTCTCTTTTTCCTCATGCTGCATCCTGCGAATTTCCATTTCCTCGTCCATCTTCTTCTGCTGTAAAGCTTCGGCTGCTTCTTCTTTCCTCCTAGCTTCTTCTTCTTTCCTCTCCGCGTCATATCTCTCAAGTTCGTCTCTGACAAAAGCTTTCGCTTCCTCTCCTTCCAGTCCCTCCTCTCTCGCTTCGTCCCTGAGAAGTTGTCTAAGCTTTGCCCTCTCGGCCATATTAAATCAGTGACTGAGACTGTTGGAGAAAGAAAATAGGAAAAAGAATAACCTGGTTCCTACCACTTACGAGAAAAAAAAAAATTACCAAAAAAATCAAAAGATGATATATTTAACCCTGGGATACCTCCTCCAAAATAAAATCTAACTATCGCTGCTATTATCGGCAATAAAGCACTCAATGCAAAACACGACTACGCCAAATAAATGGTAGTTAAGATTACAACTGAAAAATAAGTTGCTACAGTGGAAAAGCAAAAGAATATTGCAAAAATTAAAGAGAAAAATAATCCCTTAATTTTTAAAAATCCACTATAAGTTCGCCCCTGAAGTCAGATCGGGTAAGGGAGGGAATTAATCTGGACAAAAAAGTCCGAAACACACTCCTTAACTTAGTTCAAACGCCGTTCTGCCTCAGTACCCAGTGAATGTTATACACTCACCACTTTACCAGCATTTAGTATTACAATCAGCAGTTAACATATATCCCGACAAAATCAACCTGTAACCAAAATGTATATTATTCAAAGATGCTGTGGAAAAAAAAAACTTATTAGTTTGTGTGGTCAGCACGCCCGTAAACAGATCGCTAGTCTAGGGGGTAATTTTTTTAAAAAAGATACACAACTCACAAGACATCACACTCTTACTCTATTACAGAATAAGAATCTTAAGTTCAAAATCCAGATAGACGAGTCCACGTTTGTCGTACTCGTCTTCCTATTCTAAGTTCAAAGACCGGAAACGAGCCCTCATTTGTCGTAGATTTCCGATAGGAGAATTAAGACTAGGTTTGGTCCCTTCTGAATAGGTTTGAATAGGTGATAGACTCAGTGAGAGTTAGTGAAAGGTAATAGAATTTCCACACACGTGAGATGATAGATTTTGATATAGTGGCTGTCTCTGAAAGCGAAAAGAATTCTTCTCTCTCTCACCTATCTTCTACAACAGTTGTTACAGCGTCAGACAGACTACACCAATATACATATTACGTATATTTCTATCACTCACAGGCACGCACATACACGTGACGACAGGTAAACACACAGACGTGGGAAAAATATAACAATGATATATATATTATCTAGAACGAGCTGACCAAACACGATTATTAAGTTCAAGAGCGATTTTATTATCAGGAAAAATCGGCTCACAACATCAAAGAAAGTACATCAAGGAAAATACATATACACATAGTCATAAAAAATCAAGGAAATGTTGCAAGGATGATAGCCCCGTTATAGTGTTAACTCTAGGTTTAGCCCGGCCCCGTTAAGAGAACAGATGATGGCGCCAGAGTCACAGATACATAGGGTTTGAGTCTAAGAGTTTTTCTTTGTTTTTATCTCGTAATTATATGCACAGAGTTTGAAAAAAATCTGATTTAACCTAAGACAAAAACACAAGAACTCTAGCCTTAGCAACAAATTATGCAGATTGGAAAAAAAAAAATTAGGACAGCAACAGGGTGTCAAAGATATAATAGTGAAAATATCACTCAGACCAGCGTACACTCATTCATTCCGCCATGGCTTCTCATTCAGGTACTCACGACTTTGCTTGCTGCCTCTTGGAACACATTGATTTTAGATTTTCACACAGACTCAAAAAAAATGCAGTCTTCTGCCAAGAAGTCCCCAGTTCCAAAAGACGTATTTAACTTGGAGTCTCCGGGAACGACTACTTGGGTATGCAAATTTGTTCAAATGTCTGATTAAGTCACCTAACAATTATTCCAGGCGCGGGAGTTAGCAGAGCACAGTGTCAATAGCGTAGGTTTCTAAAAAATGATGAATGTCAGGTCGGTGCCTTCCCTCAGTATAGGATTCACTTTAGTCACACCACAGATTTGTCCACAAGATATAATCTAGTCGGGAAATGATTGTTAATATTCACGCCACCAGGCAGCAAATTATATAGAGTTTCTAGAAGAAATTAAGTGCTGGCTCCAAGGTCCAGTATTTATCATTACAGTCTTTGAAAACCCGTTATAGGGATATTAGTATTTCTGTCTAACTTGCACCGTCAGATCAGTGTTACTTGAGAAAACCCACGTGGTTCAAAATAAGGACTGTCTATTTCTTCACAAGTATGGAAACTACTACTAGGTGCTGGTAAAGTTAGGGTCACCCCAAAACTTTCACTGTGTGGAGGAAAAACAACACATATAATATAATAAACAGAATCTGTACTGGTTAAAACTTACATTTAAACTTGCAAGCAGAGAGCTTTGCTTATCATTTAAACTTCCCGTGACGTAAGTTATATTTAAAAATCAGCATTCCTCATAAATTAGGAACACGTGCGTATCCCGTCATCATTCATGAGGCTCGATTCTAGAGTTTATACGTTAGTTTAGAAAAATACACTCGACTGAGTATTAGCAGTTAAATTAAATTTATAAATAGCTACAATTGCCGTTATAAGCTAGAAATTTTAATTTTATACTGCTTTCCACTGAATGCTTCCCTAGAAAATATAATAGCCTACCACTTTATCTCTCTTCTGCGCTAAAGAAATAGGTTAAAAATGAATTAAGCGATTTAACACTTTAACACTCACAAAATCTATATATCTATCATATTAATTACCTCAACCACAGAATTACAGGTAGTCGCACAACTTAAGAATAAAAATGCTGAAAATATTTCTGGAAGTCTAGAAGTTCGACAAATTGCCGAAACAAACTGAGATCTTCGCTAACAGCTATTCTGTTTTTCGAGCGACCTATCTACTGTGGAGTCTATGAGCGAGAATGAAATTAAAGTTTCAAACTTGGCCAATATCTTAAAATCAGACAAAGGGCCCAAACTTACTTCGCCAAGCGAAATTATCTCCCCTACTCCCAACATTTACGTCCGCTTAACGCGTGTCGTAACTGTCACCTACTGACCACGATGTACGCGTGTCAGTTTCAAATCCCAGACAGCCTGACTCCATTTCAGGGCAGTTTTCACACTACAGCTGACCATGGCCCAAGTGAGCGCCGTGTCAGTTTGGGATTTTCCAGCCAAATGTCTGGATACTGACCGGTGCAGATGTAAAGTATCACACCTCACCGGGACTTATGCCGAGAAGAAGCTCGCGCGCTCGGTGAGAATGTAGACGATTTGCTACGTCCTGTGTTCAGCGAACCGACTTATCACGCCTTCTGACGCCCTGCAGCCCTGACATCTACGTAATATCGTCCTAGCGCGATTCTCAGTTTAAGAGAAAGGAAAACAGGTAAAGTTTGCGAATTATATGAAAATAATATTCGCAAAACGAATGGATGAAAAAATATACAGGAAAAACAAAGTACAGAGATATTAAAAGAGAGAGTTTATGTGAAAGAATAGGAAGAAGATGTAGGAAATTAAATGAATATAAACCCTACGTGACACAGTGACTATATTCATGTACTTACGAGCAACAAGCCGCAAGCAGGCAACATTCTTGTTCTTACCAGCAACAAACTGCAAGCAGGCAATATTCATTGGCTTACGAGCAACAAGCCACCAGCAGGCATCATTGATGTGCTTACGAGCAACAAACCACAAGCAGGCAACATTCATGTGTTTACGAACAACAAACTGCAAGCAGGTAACATCCATGTGCTTACGAGCAACAAACTGCAAGCAGGCAATAGTCAAGTTCTTACGAGCAACAAACTACAAGCAGGCAACATTCAAGTGCTTACGAGCAACAAACTACAAGCAGGCAATAGTCAAGTGCTTACGAGCACCAAACTACAAACAGGCAATAGTCAAGTGCTTACGAGCAACAAACTACAAACAGGCAATATTCAAGTGCTTACGAGCAACAAAGGGAGCCGCGGTAGCATAGTGGTTAGTGCACTGGCTTCCTAGCGCAGTGGTCTATGGTTCGATCCCCAGATGAGGCGGGAATTTTTTAGGCCACAAACGGCTTCTGGGTCGACCCAGCCCCAAATGGGTACCAGAGCAACTCTGGGAAGGTTAAGGCGGCCGGCGTGATGCCGACCACATTACCCCTCGTGTGCCGACGGTCAAGATAATATGGGCCTAACACCATATTCCCAATATGCCTCAATGGGCGTGTAACAGGTTCCCTTACCTTTTTTTTTTTTACGAGCAACAAACCGCAAGCAAGCAATATTCACGCGCATACAAGTAAAACTACGGTAACACAATAATACCACCGTTTTGAATATTTAACAAATACATTGATGCGTGATGCCATATGATGATGGATGGTATCCGCATGTCTGGTTTTGTGTAGTGTGCAGATGTGTTCAGTCAAAACAATGTTCATACAAAAATAACAGGGCAATCCACATAGGACGTCAGTAAACTCACGACGTATAAAGTCAATGATTCCTTTTCTATAACAGCCAGGAGATAACCAGATGTATGAGATCAGTTCACTCTCCTTAGTTTGACTTCAGCAAGACAGACACGTCTGCCGAAGTATAAATAATGTCCTCAAAAATATCCTCTAGATAATAAAGGTTTTTCAAACCTAGTTCATTTAACAAAGTAGCAAGTAATGTCACTGTCACTGTTACTGTTACTGTCACTGTTACTGTTACTGAACAAACAAACAACGAATTCATCATCATCATCCTTCAGCTCACAATGCAGCATTGCCCCTAGCTGTTTAACAAACCACGTCAAATCGTCCTGCCCGTGTCATCAGCTCAAGGTCTTTCCATGTCTACTTCATTCCTTTCATGTCTGTCTCCAATTCTCTTCCTCGTATTTTCTTCGGTTTCTCTCAGCCTCTCTTGCGCTGGGAATTCTAGAAGAATGGCGGCTTTGTAATGTTATCAACATGTTTCCTCAATGTATGTACTATCCATCAGCAGAGAAACAACGCGTTAATAAAGCCTTAAAGTAACGGCAACCATTGAAGTTATTAATGTTCCTGCAAATAAACGACAACGAAACCACAAAACTGTTGTTAATTTAATAATTTCATTCAGTAAAGTTTCTGAATGGGCCAGGGATTCGAAACTACTTCTTAAAACATCTTTCGCGTGCAAGCTATGGAGCTAGTATCAGAGAAGATGTCACCTGAACGCCTTTACAGAAGCACAGAGAGATGTCTCATCTCTGATTTATGTCACAAAGAAAACGATTGGCTGGTGAAATTCTACATAATCCCGAACAACGGTTTGCAGAAATTAGTAAATAAAACACATAAAGGTATGTTTCAGGCACTCGTGAGAAATAAAGAAGTAGAAAACTAGACAACAGAAAAACAACAGAAGTGATAGGCTTACCGGAGACTCGAACTTAGGACCATCCGAATGACAATATCGCCTGGCTACGGGGGTGAATCGTGTAATCTGGCATATACTGTTAAATAGGATAGCTGCAGCAGTGATTGCGTTTATAATTAGTCTGGATCGTTCCTAGGTCTAAATCCGGAGTTACGTGGAGAAGTCCTGCTGATGACCCCTTGTCCTAGAAGCACTATTTTTGTGGTGCCTAGTTGGCATGGTGGATAGTCATGATTCAGTCCTGTAGCGATGGTCCTGGGTTCGAGTCTCCGGTAAGCCTATCACTTCTATTGTTGTTCTGTTTAGCTTTCTAATTTATTTCTCACGCGTGCCTAAAACATACCTTTATGAGTGTATTATTTATTTACTCTTTACAGGCCTCGGGGTTCCCTTTTTATTTATTTAAATGTTTGCAGATGTGAGCAATGTAAAAAGTCAACGAATAACTTAAAGTATCATCACAAGCTCCTGAGCGGCGTCTTGCAGCTGTTCTTAGAGCACGGAGATGGCAACAGTTCAAAAAAAATGAAATAACCAGTTATGACTAACAATCATTGAATACGTTAAGGAAAATAAATATGTTTTAGGGCTCACTTTCTGTGTTCTTCTTCTTCGTACAATCTCAGACGTCTGCTTGAATATTTTCAAAGAAATCAGTTGTCAGCTTGAGGCTGTTTGCATCTCCATAGAATTTTTCCAGGAATGGTACTGCTGACGGTCACATATGCTTTCTCTGTTCCTCATATGTTGGGCAACTTTGAAGCAGATGTTCAGCTGTCATTTTACCAATGCCACAGTTGCACTCATCGGTAGTTCCTATCTATAGCTTGTTGAACAGATGTCTTGTGGATCTAATTCCCAGCACATGGGAGCCGCGGTAGCATACGGGTTAGTGCCCTGGCTTCCTAGCTCAGTGGTCTACGGTTCGATCCCCAGATGAAGTGGGATTTTTTTAGGCCGCAAATGGCTCCTGGGTCGACCCAGCCCCAATTGGGTACCAGAGCAGCTTCTGGGAAGGTTAAGGCGGCCGGCGTGATGCTGACCACATCACCCCTAGTGTGCAGATGGTCAAGAAAATATGGGCCTAACACCATATTCTCAATATACCTCAATGGGCGTGTAACGGGATCCTTTACCTTTACATGCTGGAAAGACAACAGAAGGCTGACACTTGGGCACGCACCCCTTAAAATGTAAAAAAGATTAAAGGGCCGTTAACACTTACTCAACGGGTGGACCGCTTCTGGTGATCAGATTACCTCCTGTTGTAGCGCTTTGTATATAGTTTCCTATCATTGTTATAAATTGCACTTAAAAACCATGAGATGCATTTTACACACCTTCTATTTCATAGAATGAAAGTGAATGGCCAGTAATACTTCTGACCTTTCACACACATATACACACACACACACAAATTAATTAACAAAGGACATAGATAAATTATTCAAATGTAAACACAAACTAAAGCTTTAGAATCAAGTCTTCCTAATAGACGCAGCTGCGAAAACACAAAATGTAGCCTCCTGGAACAAAGAACAACGTAGCACTGCTTGTAAATACAATCCAAAGCCACTGGCAGACGTTTTTTGATCTAAGCACGCGCCTGACTACTTGACGTACCTGTTGATATCAGGTGAGAAAAAATGGTGTGTGATGACTTATTCTATAAATACAAGATCGCCAGAAACTCTGACGAAGAAAAGTGCTTTCAACATGTCGAGAACTTTTTCCACTAGTGCCAGGGAAGAGGAATAGGTAAATATAAGATAAAAAAAAGGTAAGGGAAGAGGAATAGGTAAATATAAGATAAAAAAAGGTAAATGCAGTGCACATAGCAGATACTGCCGTAGGCGAGTGAAGTACTAGGTCCAGCATCGAGAGGTGAGGTGACCAGTTCCTTTTCTCGCTGCCTTTTCCTTCTGTAACTCAAGAGCAAAGTCAGGTACCCACTTACAGTTGGGTAAACTGGAGTGTCTCGATTCCGTGAATCCAACCCGGCACCTTTGCCGCGAGAGACCAGCGCTTTAACCACTCTGTCAACGGATGCTCAAAAATAAAGGTAAGCTACTCTTCAAAAACAGAGAATTATGTATTATAAAATTCAGTAATTAATTCTGGAGACAAGTGGCCAAAGCGTACCCGAACGTGATCACAGTCTATGAATCACAGGATTCAAAGAGACTGAATCAATCAACCAATACCTTTCAGATCAGGTCCTCCAGTTTATTTATTTTCTTTTTTTTTCCGCTCCTAACGCGGCATGGTGACACTACAACGGCTGCGCCCCTTTCAAAGAAAGTCTGCATCACCGCCCCTGTGTTCTTACAGTGGAAGTTTATGTAGTGATTTATGTTACATCATAAAGTTACGACATGCTTGATGGGCTATTAGTCACAATCTTTCTGTTTCACATCACAGACCCCCAGAGAACTACACGGGAGATAGTGCTCAGAAAATCAATTGCCGTTTGGGGGACTCGAACTTCATGACACATTTTCACGGTAGATGGAAACACTCAGTCTATAAGGCACCAAGGAGGAAAAGTATGTGATCCACTGATAACTTCATATAAATTCAGCAAAGATTAAATCTTCGTTCGTTATTTGTTTCTTAATGAATGTATTTAAAATAAATAAATAAAACTGACTGTTCTTGTACGGGAACAGAAAGGTTTACTTGACCTGCATCAATCGATCAATCAGTCAATCAATAGATCGATCGATTAATCAATTAACTTATCTGCATTTGTCATTCTTCCCATTTAAATGCGCCAGCTTTAACGGGTATCCAGAAACCCGTTTGTTCAATAGTTCTTTGTTGTCTCCTCCTAAGCGCTATTGCCTGCCCTTATAAACAATACAACAGCGCCTTGTTTACTATTCGTTTCGTTGTGGTAAATTAGTTAGTTAGTTTTTTGGTTATTTTTTTCGTCTCACGGCTACCAGAGGTGTCGTAGTGTCTTGAGTATGGCTTTGCTTGTGTACGATATATTGCTGCAGCACAACATGTTCGCTATCCAGGACGGCCATGTTCGGGGATCGAGAATCATTTATTATTGTTTGCTTTCACAAATAGGAGATATGCACGTTTATGCTGTTACTTAACAGCATTCGAAAGGAACGGAAATATAGTTAAGTACAAGCAGTCTGCAAAATAAGGAAGCAAGGGGTTAGATAATACAAACACATTCACATACTTAGGAAGCATAGTAACACCAGATGGCGGAACAAGCAAAGATACCAGTAACCGAATGAATAGAGCTAGAATAGTCTTTGCCAATCTAAACAACATCTGGAAATGTTCCCAGTACAGTACAAACACTACATTTAAAATATACGAAACTTGTGTCATTTCTGTACTTCTGTACGGTGCAGAATGCTGGAGAGTAACATAAGAGGAAATGTCCAAATTTGTCTCTTTCCCCACAACCCGCCAAAGCAAAATTCTTCGAATTTTCTGGCCGAACACCATCACCAGCCATGAACTGCTAACTCGGAGCAACCAAGAATACATGCGCACCATCATAGCTGGTAGACGATAGAATTGAGTTGGCCACATCCACAGAAGAGACCCTGATACCATCATCAAATCTGCCGTGCTATGGACTTGTCGTGGTTGAGTTGGAGTGTAGAGTATTTGTCGAGTTGGACAACAGTAGTGAAATCGACAAGGGATAGTGGACTGACAGAGTTATAGATTACACACACAGAAAGGTGTAAATAGGAGAAGGACTTGAGACAACCTGGAAGAAGATCTATTCAAATGATCTCTCTCTCCAGGCCTCAACTCACTTTTACTGTCTAAGCATCTCCTGCTCTCACTCTTTTCTCTAATCATACATAGAGATTATAGTAAAGAGCTAAACAAGTTTAATTATGGATGTAAAGGTCGTGAACAGCGTATTAATAAAGGTGTAAACTTTATTAAAGAAGAAAAAGCATGGAATTAATGCATATCATCACAACAACATAAAATTACATCAATAATCATCAATAACCAAAATATGCAAAATACACCAACAACCACACACACACCACCATTCATAAAACCTGTAGAACACAGAGAGATGAAATAACTGAGTGTCAGTCCGTCCGCTTTCGGGACCATATGAAATAGCTCCAGTAAGTGGTTTTTTCGTACATATTCTCCATGGGTGATGGAATTAACCTGAATAGAATCACTGTATAGGCGCTATCATTGGTGATTCCTCCCTAATTGCGCGAGGTGGTCTGGAAGACTCTATTTATCTCCTGCTGATCGAATAAACAAACTGAACGACAGCCTGTCCGCTATTTCGTGGGACCAAATGTGCTAGCTCCAGAAAGTGTATTACTTGTAGATCCTTCGTGAGGGACTAGCCTACAAAACTTTCTTTGTTGGTGCTAAACGTTGGTAACTCCCCTTATAGCGTGAGTGGGGCTGGAACTCTGTCTATCTTTCTTGCTAGCCAAATACCCGAACTGAGCGACAGCCTGTCTGCTTTTCGTGGGACCAAATGTGCTAGCTCCAGAAAGTGTATACTTGTAGATCCTTCGTGAGGGACTAGCCTACAAAACTTTCTTTGTTGGTGCTAAACGTTGGTGACCGCTACTCGCGAGAGGGGGCTGGAACTCTGTCCATAGATGGCTGCTCATACGTGCGAAGTTCTACATAATCCAGAAATAAGCCATGGGACGAAGTCACTTGAGGACAACTGATCCCAAGGCGTGCTTATCCGGCGCTAGAATAGGCTTTAAATCCGGTTTTGGCTGGTTGACTGTGGCTTGGCTGAATGCCCCGGTTAGGCATACAGAGACTGGTGAATTGAATTCTGCTATATATGCTGGGCTGATTTATGTGCTGGAAGCCGTACTGCTCTGACTGGTAATCCAATAGGCGAGTAGGAAACTACTACTGCATTAGATGATTTCAGATTTAGCGTTGGCTCGTGGCATTGCGTGAGCTTAACTCCCGTGAGAGGGAAATGGCGTTGACAAAGGGTTGTTGTTTCAGGTATGGCTGTGACACTCGTGGGGCTAGATATCCTCAGAATCCCTCTAGACCGAAGAGACGGTGACATTCTTCGTCTGACTGGAAACTAGACTAGCAATTCGGTATCCCCTGAAACTGAGACCGAAAAGAGACACCCTTTTACATCAAGCAAATAATAAATCACACTAACTTTATACAGAAAGTTTCGCTCCACTATGGGATTAAATTTATTGTAGTTATTGCTATGATAGTTTAGGGCTGTCTTTAACCATGTCTCCTGTTCCTTAAAAATATCAATTATCAACACGCGCCCGCATAGGCTTAATATATTTTGTACACCCATGTACCTGTCAGTAAATGTTCTGACATCAAAAAACTACTTCTCTTCTTCCAACTAAACATACAGCTGAATGGATATGCTTATTCATCTTACAACATTAAGTGAATTTACATAAACAGATTACAGCATTTGAAATTACACAGATAAATCATATGTCCCTTTTGGGGAAACAAAATATTAATATCCCACAAAATGAGTACAAAGAAAATGCAATGTTCTTGCTATAATAATACAGTTGTGGCTAAATCATAAGATATAATTATATCTATGCCTTTTGACTGCTTTCAGTGAAAGTTATAGACTAGTGCCTAGCCACACAAGTAAGCATAAAATGATTCTCCCTTGCCACTGGAAATATCTATCAAAAAGGAATAAGTGACTATCTCCTATAATCCAGAGTTATTACCTGCATCTCACTATTCAGTTTTTAAGTGAACAATCCATACCTGACATTATCTTACAGAAATGACAGTTAATTTAGCTGACTCTTAACCCAATGGTAAGCATTCGTGGACTGATTCTACGCCTAATATCTGTTATTGTAAGTTTAACATTTAACCCATGATAAACCGTAACAGTTTAAGCACCCTTACTAGGCCGTAGACAGCGCTACCTTATCACTGAACTAAATTACTAGGAGAAGTCCTCAGAAATGAATTCACTTTCCTAACAGATATATAAAAGCTAACATGAATATATCATATTATAATAAGATATGTCAACTCACCCCGAAAATGACTAGAACATAGGCAAACACATTCTAGTACTGTGTTAAAGTTTGCCTTATCTCATGATGGTCATCTACGGGCCAGGAATCTTCTACGAGTGTGTTTGACGTAGTAAAATTTCAAGTCTTATAGCTTACAAACCATTCTACCCAGGACTCAAAGGGTACTAGCCGCTCGTGATCAAACGTTTTAAAGCGACCAGAGAAATTCCCCTGTTCGGACCACAGAGGGTACCCGCCGCTAACGAACCGTTTCTTTCACAGAAACCGTCTTTGGCTCGTTCTAACACTTTAAGCGTAACAGACGTTCTTCTGATCAGGCCAGGTGTGCTGACGTAACATTATCGTTCGCTGACCGCTGCAGGCTCGAACGTAAACAACCTCGGGTGGGGTTTGAGAAGGAGAAAACAATTGGGCCACACAGGTAGCAAAGCAAAGAGAAACAAAATGTGTAGGAAAACAGAACATTAAAGAGTAATAACATTGAGACGAGATGGAAAAATAAATTAAGTCACTGTCTACGTGACAGGACTCCAGAAGGAAAGCTAAGGTGAGGCCCGCCAAAAAAAAATACCTGTCAGACAACTATGGAGGGAGAGAAGCAAAACATTAACCATAGCTGGGGCAGCACACGAAGGATGACTCCTGGCCGAGCAAAGTGGTCACAGTTTGTTACTGCCCTACAAGACACCACCAGGCGTGATGGTCACAGTTTGTTAATGCCCTACAAGACACCATCAGGCGTGATGGTCACAGTTTGTTACTGACCTACAAGACACCACCAGGCGTGATGGTCACAGTTTGTTACTGACCTACAAGACACCACCAGGCGTGATGGTCACAGATTGTTACTGCCTTACAAGACACCACCAGGCGTGATGGTCACAGATTGTTACTGCCTTACAAGACACCACCAGGCGTGATGGTCACATATTGTTACTGCCCTACAAGACGCCACCAGGCGTGATGGTCACAGATTGTTACTGCCCTACAAGACACCACCAGGCGTGATGATCACAGATTGTTACTGCCTTACAAGACACCACCAGGCGTGATGGTCACAGATTGTTACTGCCCTACAAGACACCACCAGGCGTGATGGTCACAGATTGTTACTGCCCTACAAGACACCACCAGGCGTGATGGTCACAGATTGTTACTGTCCTACAAGACACCACCAGGCGTGATGGTCACAGATTGTTACTGCCCTACAAGACACCACCAGGCGTGATGGTCACAGATTGTTACTGCCCTACAAGACACCACCAGGCGTGATGGTCACAGATTGTTACTGCCCTACAAGACACCACCAGGCGTGATGGTCACAGATTGTTACTGCCCTACAAGACACCACCAGGCGTGATGGTCACAGATTGTTACTGCCCTACAAGACACCACCAGGCGTGATGGTCACAGATTGTTGCTGCCCTACAAGACACCACCAGGCGTGATGGTCACAGATTGTTACTGCCCTACAAGACACCACCAGGCGTGATGGTCACAGATTGTTACTGCCCTACAAGACACCACCAGGCGTGATGGTCACAGATTGTTACTGCCCTACAAGACACCACCAGGCGTGATGGTCACAGATTGTTACTGCCCTACAAGACACCACCAGGCGTGATGGTCACAGATTGTTACTGCCCTACAAGACACCACCAGGCGTGATGGTCACAGATTGTTACTGCCCTACAAGACACCACCAGGCGTGATGGTCACAGATTGTTGCTGCCCTACAAGACGCCACCAGGCGTGATGGTCACAGATTGTTACTGCCCTACAAGACACCACCAGGCGTGATGGTCACAGATTGTTACTGCCTTACAAGACACCACCAGGCGTGATGGTCACAGATTGTTGCTGCCTTACAAGACACCACCAGGCGTGATAGTCACAGATTGTTGCTGCCTTACAAGACACCACCAGGCGTGATGGTCACAGATTGTTACTGCCCTACAAGACACCACCAGGCGTGATGGTCACAGATTGTTACTGCCCTACAAGAGACCACCAGGCGTGATGGTCACAGATTGTTACTGCCCCACAAGACACCACCAGGCGTGATGGTCACAGATTGTTGCTGCCTTACAAGACACCACCAGGCGTGATGGTCACAGATTGTTGCTGACCTACAAGACGCCACCAGGCGTGATGGTCACAGATTGTTGCTGACCTACAAGACGCCACCAGGCGTGATGGTCACAGATTGTTGCTGCCCTACAAGACACCACCAGGCGTGATGGTCACAGATTGTTGCTGACCTACAAGACACCACCAGGCGTGATGGCCACAGATTGTTTTGTTAGTCAGCGGCCAAGGACTAAAGAGGGCAAGCAATCTCGTCCCCGTGTAGCTCCCATGGTGTCTTTGAAGAGAAAAAGAAAGTATATTACTACTACACATGTCGTAAAGGATCCCGTTACACGCCCATTGAGAATATTGTGTAGGCCCATATTTTCTTGACCATCGTCACACTAGGGGTGAAGTGATGAGCATCACGCCGGCCGCCTTAACTTTCCCAGAGTTGCTCTGGTACCCATTTGGGGCTGGGTCGACCCAGAAGCCGTTTGTGGTCTAAAAAAAAATCCCACCTCAACTGGGGATCGAACCATGGACCACTGAGCTAGGAAGCCAGTACACTAACCACTGTGCTACCGCGGCTCCCTACGTGTCGTAAAAGGGAACTAACATGAGGCTGTGAATGGGGATGGCAACCTCATCATGTAAAACAGTTGCCACAGAAACCACCTGATAGGAGTACAGGCTTCCTGCAAGGGAACCAAATATAGTGGTTGTTCCATGCTCCATAAGGAGCGCAACGGAAATGATGATGACGTGGAGAAGCACCTACACAGGGGCCTCGCCTCAGCCTTTTATGTCATTGTACTTCTTTACATTTAAATTGGTTTGTTTTTTACCCCTCTTCTCAAGCAATGGTGGGGCCTCGAAATATGACATGGCCAGGCCCCCACCAGACCTCTCGGAGGTCCTGCATGTTTTTGTAGAGGAAGATAAGGGGAGCTGCTGTAAGACGTTGAATAGGGTAGATGGATATGAGAAAAAAACATGTAAAATAGGTGATTCGTCTTTTTGGGACAAAAGATAAGGAAAATAGGTGATTCGTCTTTTGAGGACAAAAGATAAGGAAAATAGGAGATTCGTCTTTTGGGGACAAAAGATAAGGAAAATAGGAGATTCGTCTTTTGGGGACAAAAGATAAGGAAAACAGGTGATTCGTTTTTCTGGGACAAAAGATAAGGAAAACAGGTGATTCGTTTTTCTGGGACAAAAGATAAGGAAAACAGGTGATTTGTTTTTCTGGGACAAAAGATAAGGAAAATACGTGATTCGTCGTACTGGGACAAAAGATAAAGAAAATAGGTGATTCGTCGTACTGGGACAAAAGATAAGGAAAATAGCCAACGTTGTGGCCACAAGGTCTTCGTCGGTGAATGGAAAGAAATTGAGAGCTAAGAAGGACACATGAGAAAAGTAAATAAATAAATAAAAATGGGTACTACCCGTAAAATCGACTGTGACCTGTTGTGTCCGCGATAAGAAAGCGCGCCACAAGAACATGTTTGTGTAGAACATTTCATAATGTTGTAAAGCATAAAATTGCCTAGTTCGAAAACATCAGAACTCGGCATCTGTAAACGTGGAATCACCTTGCACTGAAAAGTCCAGAATCGATTTTATCAATCGATACAGGCTGTGCAAACGAGAACAAAAGACTCGATGTAGGTTACGATAACATTAACATTCTTCCATGGCGCTAGAACAAAAATAAACGAACAACGGCACGTGATTACATACCTGTCAGAGGAAACAGTGTATTAACATTGCCTTGACACCGAATACGCCCCCATCTGTCTGCGCTACGCTATGATTCTGTGTACTGAAATTAACTAAGAAAACTACAGGGCCTGTTACTAACTTAGGAACACAATTGTCTAGTTCAATATGTCCAAACCATCTTAATTTCTATGGTTTTAGCGTGTTTATATTCGATTGCAAGAGCATCCGATAGGCAGAGCGCTTGCTTGGCTTGACAAAATTACCCAGGTTCAAAACTTGTTAGCAAACGCTCTGGTCTACTCAGCTTTTAATGCGTACCTGACTCTGTTCTTGAGTTAGGGAAGGTCAAGGCAGAGAGGAAGGGAACTGGCCACCCCACATCTCAAAGATAGACCTAGTATAGTGGAGGGAAGATAGATCCACACAAGTGTCAGTGGAACAAGAGACCTAGTATAGTGGAAGGAAGATAGATCCACACAAGTGTCAGTGGAACAAGAGACCTAGTATAGTGGAGGGAAGATAGATCCACACAAGTGTCAGTGGAACAAGAGACCTAGTATAGTGGAGGGAAGATAGATCCACACCAGTGTCAGTGGAACAAGATACCTAGTATAGTGGAGGGAAGATAGATCCACACAAGTGTCAGTGGAACAAGATACCTAGTATAGTGGAGGGAAGATAGATCCACACAAGTGTCAGTGGAACAAGAGACCTAGTATAGCGGAGGGAAGATAGATCCACACAAGTGTCAGTGGAACAAGAGACCTAGTATAGCGGAGGGAAGATAGATCCACACAAGTGCCAGTGGAACAAGAGACCTAGTATAGTGGAAGGAAGATAGATCCACACAAGTGTCAGTGGAACAAGAGACCTAGTACAGTGGAAGGAAGATAGATCCACACAAGTGTCAGTGGAACAAGAGACCTAGTATAGTGGAAGGAAGATAGATCCACACAAGTATCAGTGGAACAAGAGACCTAGTATAGTGGAAGGAAGATAGATCCACACACGTGTCAGTGGAACAAGAGACCTAGTACAGTGGAAGGAAGACAGATCCACACAAGTGGCAGTGGAACAAGAGATGACAAGAACCAGACAAGTGCCAGTGGAACAAGAGATGACAAGAACCAGACAAGTGCCAGTGGAACAAGAGATGACAAGAACCAGACAAGTGCCAGTGGATCACGACATGACAAGAAGCAGACAAATGTCAGTGGAACAAGAGATGAGAAGAAGACGCTGGGGATAGGTAGGACACACATTGAGGAAATCTGTTTAGTAGATTATCATGCAGTCCGTGCTTGGAATCCCCAGTACCAGACCATGCAGAATCCTTAGTAATGTTTTTTTCTACTAATGTTACTCGTAAATGCAAATGTAAATATACTCATAAATGAAATAATACCAAAAATAAAAAATAAACAGGAACAAATCTCAAGCATTTCAGCACTTAGTGAACATCTCGACTAAATCATAACTTTCCTTTCCTGGCCTTCAAAGCTGCGAACGTGTGAATCACTTCATCGAAATCAATGCCTGTCGCCAACTCACTTTCAATTGATAATATCGCAAGATCGAAATGCCTTGACTGTCCTATTCTAGATCGCAAATAGTTCTTTATAAGGTTCAGCTTTGAAAAGCTCCTCACATGAAGCCACAGACACACAGATCGTCAGAAATAATTTCAGGCTTAGTGAAAGGGTTGGGAGAGATTCTAGGAAGTTCCACTCAGCTATGAATGTCAAAACGTCTAATATTGCCCGATCTTTGGCTTCCCCCAGATCAATCTCTGCTGCTTTGAGGTGCCTTCTCAGCCTTGGTATTTCTATTTTTTTTTTAAACCAGCGGCACTTGGGCTTTGAGCCCTTCGGCCCAATGACATGTCATTGCGAGGCTGGGGAACCTGAGGACTTTCCTTCCAACCCGGACAGGAGCTTCGCTCCTTCCCATCCACAGAGGGTTTATCACAGGAGCCGTTCAGGTTATTCAATCAAATTTCCGGTTGTAAACATTCCTTCAAACGCTGACGCCCGGGTTTGAACCATGAACACCTGGTCGCCAATACAACGCCGAAGCCATTACACCAGCGCGGCTCCCTGGTATTTCTATTAAAAGCGCACTCTCGGATACCTCATCATAGAAAGTGGTCATTGTGGTTATAACTAACTACAGGGATATTTGTATAAAAAATAATAAATTTCTGCTGAAACACTGCACAAAAATTGTATAGACAGTCATTTTGGTGTCACCCCCCTCAGCTGATCACCCCCTCTGATGGTGTCACCCGGGTGCGGTCCGCACCCACCTTGTGACGCCTCTGCAGAGAAGAGAAGGGGTAGACCGAAAACAACACGGAGAAGAGAGCTAGAGAGAGAAGTGAAAATGATGAAGAAAAACCTTGAGCTGACGGCACGTGACAGGAGGACTTGTACGTTTGTATCCGTTTGCGGAGCCGCAGGGTAATGAACAGAGGCTACGATATATCCACACGAGTAATGCCAATAGAGAAACCGAGGTTGGCGAATTCTAACAGCTACCAGACTTTGACGGCCAGCAAGGGGAGTAATTTGTAAGAATCAGTAAGACACCCATGCAGCAAATAATATATTTTAAAACTCTAATTATCCGAAATAAATTCGAGACCGTGGCTGTTCGGATAATAGCAATTTTGGATTAAGGGGGAAATAAACACTTATTCACGAAAATAAATTTGTTTTTATTCATTATTCTTCTCTTTTTTTCCTAAACTTGTGAGCTTTCTCGAATAAAATTGGTCTTGAAATCCTATGCCCAGCTGATCTTGGTTTACAAGAACCATTTGTATATTACTTCTACCTAGTCGTTGTCTGCCTTTTTCATTGTTTTTCTTCTAGAGAGGTACAGTTTTAACTTTCGAACACAGAAACAAGCTGAAAAATTTACTCACTATTTTTAATGTCAGAAATTGTGGCCGCCATTACATCATATTTTTTGCCGATTTTACCTACTCATTTCATGTTTATTAACAAATTAATTGATGTAATTCCACTTTGTCCCGACACTATCCGAATAACCCGTTTTCATTTACTTGACTGTGTAAATTTTCTTGCGTTCTCGAAAATTGGTTGTAAAAATTCAACTAAATACAACACTAAATTGACATTACTACATCCAGAAACAAACTGAATGGACTGAAATAACGACCACTCGAGCCGAATCAGCGAGTGCAGGGGTGCGTATGTAGCAGATCATACCCTCTTTTTTGGTTTTGGTAATTTAGTCAATCAGAAATTCGGATAAACGGAATTCAGGTAATCGGAGTTCTAGTAATAGAAAATGGCGCTCCGGAGATTAGAAACAATGTGTCAGCTAGACTTACCTGAACTGTCTAGCATGTCTGCTTGCTATCACCTGGAAGAACTGTGTTCGAACCTCAGTCCTTGTCACGAAACGTCATAGGTTTTAATTTTTTTTTCAAAAAGAACGCGCTTCAAACTGCTGTCAGACAGCTTCACAGTAGTTCGCACATATCATACAAAATCTTAGTTCCACTGGCGGCAGTAAACGCAGTCTGACAGTCAGGTCCATACAAACTGCGCAATCCCAGACCCAACCTGCCGTGTAGTTCTGCCGGAACAATATATAAATTATACAGGAACAGAACTTATGTAGGGGTTATGGCTGAAATAAGCGACTTCAGCAGTCGTTGAATACAACTAACAGTATAAAAACAAAATAATCACTGGTTTTCCTTGAGCTTCGAGATTCTTATTGATTTGAAAGTTCTCGTTTTTTTGCTGTACATTTTTTTTTTCGTTATATTACCTGTGTGAAGTAAAAATATATATGTTGTTGTGTTGTTGTTGGTAATTGTTGTCATTCGGTGCTTTTTATTTTTTAATTTTTTTTTCTGTGAAAGACTTATCTTTTTTCTTCTCCGTTTGTCTTGAAGAAATATCTTCTTTTTTTTTTCGTTAGTTGGAATGCAGTATTAAATGTTTGTGTTTGTTGATAATGTTATGTCGCTAAAATCAGGATTGTGGAGTCGGGCAAAATTTTTCCGATTCCCACTTCTGAAATTGTAGACGTCCAACTCCGACTCCCCACTCCGACTCCAGTTTTTTTTTTTACTAGTCATCATATGGCATATAGTTCGGAGTCGAAGTCTGGACATTTGTTACTGACTCCGACGCCTCTAAAAAACGACCGAGTCCACGACTCCGACTTCCGATTCCCGAATCCAACTCCACTGCCCTAGTTAAAACTAAAATTGTATGTGTATTATACTGAATTAAGCAAGGACTGAAAGAAGTAGCATATTTTTTCGTTTATTTCACAAGAACTTTACAGGCAAAATATAACGGAAGCTAGAATACGAAAACCCGTGCAGTATAATAGGTACGAGAAGAACAGAAACGCCACAGAAGAACAGAGACAGTCACAACAGATTAACTATAATATAGTCGTAGATCGAAATGACTAACATGTGCATATGACGCCTTATTATTCCATCCTCACAACTTTCACAATTATTTTCCAAGCAGTTTCAAGTTTGTATTGTGTTTGTGTATATAACAAGCGAGTCTCGCTTTATGCCAAGATTAACTTCCTAGAGATGCATTTTCCTAACTTAACTCTTTGACACCGTAATTATTTTCCACCCTGTGCCATAATTTTAATTCGTGATAAACTAAAAACAACGCTCAGAGAGTTGTTTTGGCATGGGTGTCAAATCTGACCAACGCTCTGAGCATTGTTCCGGAGTCAAAGAGTTAAGTAACTTTAGTTTTTTTTTGACAAAGCACGCTGCATCAGGAGTCTTCGGTTAAAGTGGTGTACAAAAAAAAATTGAACTTAATGCGTAGAACTGACAAACACCATTCCATGGACTGACTCCTAGTGCTTATCAACTAGCATGATGAAGTCGTGAAAAAGGCTAGTCGTAAGAATGAATATCATCCTGCTGTGAGAAGAAGTTTTCAGTGTAGAATAAATGTGACATCTTTTAGGCAGGGGCGTACTTAAAGTATTTTGCACCAGGGGCAGATCCTTCCTTAACCTAAAAAAAAAAACCACACACACAGAAAATATATATTATGCTTGCAAGTACATTTTAAAACTGTTATTGTCATATTAGTGTGCGAGGGCACCCGCTCCTTACTGTCACCCGGTGCGTACCGCTCCCTCGCATCCCCTTAGTACGTCATTGCTGTTAAGAGATATTTTGAAATAGTTTGTTCTGCAAGATCATTTTTAAGGAACTGATCTCGACAACTTGAATATCGCCATCTGTAGTCTATTCACGTAGCAAAACATTGTGAATGCAAGAACACCACAGTTACTGCTTTTCCTTGTTCGCTCTTATATTGCCACACCTATTTCTCTCATAGCGTCCGATTGACAACGTGATTAGGGCGCTGGCCTCTCGCAGCAAAGGTGCCGGGTTCAAAACCCGGTGTGGACACGCTCCAATTTACCCAGCTATAAACTGGTGTCTGACTCTGCTCTTAAGTTAACGAAAGCAAAGGCAGCCAAGAACGGTACTGGTCACCCCACCTCTCGAAGCTGGACCTATGTCACAGGATGGATTGGGGGCGACCTCTTCTCGGACTCTTCTCCACTACGGAAGTAATCAGTTACATTTTGTTGTGAGTACTGATTACTTGAAATTTCCGGGTCGCCACCTTTCCTTTCTGTGCTATCAAGCAGATATTTGATATTGTCAAATCATTTGACACTCCTTTTTGGTGATGGTTCATCAAATTTGCTTGGCGCTTCACAGCTTAAGACCCTCCGTAATGAAAGTGGCTCATATATCCTCATCGGGGGAAAATGTTCCCGTGGGAACCACTATGAGTAACCTTAAGGAGGTTATTCAAAACTGCACACACTGCCAAGCTTGATATTCTACAAATATCTTGGGATAAGTGGTATGTCACAGGATGAATTGGGCGACGTCTTCTCGATCTCTTCTCCACTGCGGCAGTAATCAGTTACGTTTTGTTGTGAGTACCGATTACTTGAAATTTCCGGGTTGCCACCTTTTCTGTCTATGCTATCAAGCAGATATTTAATATTGTCGAATCATTTGACACTTTTTTTGGGTGATGGTTTATCACCTTTGCTTGGCGCTTCACAGCTTTGCAGAGATTAACGCAGGTAAAACCCATATGGGCCTCGTCAGTTTTCGCATGGTTTTGTTTGCTCGGGCTGTGCCAGGCGATAAAATTACTCGCCCGCAGACGGATTTTGTGTGCAAAAGCGACGGAATAAGACATTACTTGTCTGTGCGACACATTTTGGACAGAAATGAATGACATGATCGTTTCCTGTCCGACTTTTACAAACATATTATTTTAGATAAAAGTAAGATGTTACACCTGAAACACATTGCTGAGAGAGTGTACGGATGTGTCAATTCAATATGTGGGAGACGTGAACTTTTGCACCACGCGCAGAATTTCATGCGGAAATAATTTGAATTACCCCACCTAAATATACTACTCGTCAAAAGTCAAGGGCCACCCTATTATTTTCAATACACTTTGATATAAGCGCATAGAATGATTAAATGAAGGAAGTTTTTAGTAAAAAAGGATGCAATATCTTCCTCTGACAGTCCTCTATGCACGTTAATCATAAAAACAACTCACCGACAACCGTGGTGATCACGTGCAATTTGGTTTGCTGACCATAAATTCACATTTTTAATCTGTTTTTTTTAAACTTCCGTACAACCAAACAGGTGAAGTAATCGTGCTGATTGACATTCCACGTGCAATGGCGACTTTTCGCGAACAAAGTTCACTCTTAATTTGTTTTACAATAGCAGACTAAGGGTAGTTTCATCACTTGCAAAAACTATGCCACCGAGAAGAAGTCTTGACATCTTACAAAGAATGAGGGCTATAGCGTGGGTTGAAAGTGGTTTATCTGTCCGAGAGGTTGCTAGACGGCTTGCAGTGTCACACTATACTATCCAAAGAATTTTGGAGAGATTTCAGGCCACAAGAAGTGTGGAGGATTGTCACCGGCCAGGTCGCCCTAGATGCACCAATAGACATGATGACCGGTACCTCTTGTTGTCAGCCCTGCGCCATCGAACAGTGACTTGTTCCACTCTAAGATGTCAGCTGAGACAAACTGTAAATGTTAATTTTAGTCAAAGCACCATTCGCAGACGTTTACATGAATTTGGACTGGCTGCTCGACGTCCTGCAGTCAGAATCCCCCTTACTCCTGCTCATCGCAGAGCCCGTGTTGCTTGGTGTTGCTAGCACATCCGATGGACAAGGCAACAATGAAGTCAAGTTCTCTTCCCTGATGAATCTCGCTTCACTGTGTCATTCAATGATGGCAGGATTCGAGTTTGGAGACGACCAGGAGAGCGATTTACTGATGACACAATTCGAGAGGTGGATCGTTATGGTAAGGGTTCTGTCATGGGCTGGGGAGGCTTCTACAGACACGGCAGGACCCCACTCTATATCATCCAAGGCAACTTGACCGCCCAAGATATCAGATCGAAATCTTGAGAGCAATTGTTCAGCCTGCTCTGGAGGCCATAGGTGGAAATGCCATCCTCCAAGATGATAACGCTCGACCCCATCGAGCTCGTGTGGTGAATGAGTTTATTCAGCAACATGGGATCATCAGGATAGCGTGGCCAGCTCATTCACCTGACCTTTCTCCGATTGAGCACCTCTAGGATGTCCTTGGTCGAAGATTGTCAACAAATCACCCCCTGCCAATGGATGTTGCACAGCTGACCGCATTTCTGCTTCAGGAATGGCAAGCTGTTCCTCAGGATACTCTTCGGATCCTTGTGGACTCGATGCGTCTACGCTGTCTTGAATGCCTTGATGCAAACGGTGGTCATACCCGATTTTGAAATGTCTATTTGTCCAATATCTATTGTGTGACTTTTGAAAAGGTGGGTGACACACTTCACAGCTTCATTGCGTTTGAATGTGTGTTTTCATTTCTTAACGTGACATTTCAATTTGGTATTCAATAAATGCCGTTTTGACTTATACCAATTACGTTTATATCAGATTTGTTTTATGGTTTCAACCAAGGTTTTTCTAAGTGGCCCTTGACTTTTGACTAGTAGTATATATGCAGTTTTTGAAACGATAGGCGGGCATTCGAAAAGAGGAACAACCAAGTCCCTGATTTGGCGCCACATAAAATTGTGACAAACAAGGCGGGGGACGAAAACTTGCAATATAATAGACATTTTTTGCAAGTCTAGTTCACTGAGAACCGCTTGCCAAGACGACCACCAGACTGCCAGAATCAGTATTTCATTTATCAGACCGGACTTTGTTGGAGCATTTTAAAGGACTTAAACAGCCCAGGAAAACTATCATTTTAATAAGGAAAACCAGGATCTGAGGAAACGGAAAACACGGAGTCAAAGTGGGAACTTGTTGTTAAAGTAACGAACCCCCCCCCCCCCCCCCCAAGAGCACTTGAAAAAGGCATCGGCAAGGGCCTTTATTTCTCTGAGCAAACAGTCTGTGTGCCAAGATTGGCGTAAGTTGTACATTTTACATTCTATATTTTTCATTACTAATCTTGTGCGAAGGTAGACACCTTTGAAGACCCATATTAGATACTCTTGAGTTTTGACCACTGTTGGACCACTACTGCAAAGCAGGGGAGGCAATTCCGTGACAACCTAATATAGTGAAATCTCTATCACTTCAATCCCCTACGGCAGTACATCTGCTGTAGGACTACCTTTACCATATTTCTCTTATAAAGTTAGCGGTTTGTCTCAGGTGTCTCTTTTCGCCATACAGTTCTCACTTGGGTTGGCGAAGACCATGCTGTCAATATGCTTATCTTGTGGAGCGGACAGTCATGGAGAGCTTTAAAATCTCCGAATCTGACAAATAGCTTCTGACTTGCCGCACACAATTCATTTCTACCAACATTTTTCTTGAGTGCCATGAAACAGGCTCCGAACTTTATGAGACACTCAGTAATCGTTTTCTCAAAGAAATGTCATAGCAAAGAAGTCACTAGACCTTGAAGATCTATAACTCAAAAAAAGATTTTAAAAGGCCAAATAACTGTCATGCGGCCAACGTTAGTTATACAGATTTCCTCAATGTGTGTCCTACCTATCTCCAGCGTCCTCTTCTCATCCCTTGTTCCACTGACACTTGTGTGGATCTATCTTCCTTCCACTATACTAGGTCTCTTGTTCCACTGACACTTGTGTGGATCTATCTTCCTTCCACTATACTAGGTCTCTTGTTCCACTGACAATTGTGTGGATCTATCTTCCTTCCACTATACTAGGTCTCTTGTTCCACTGACAATTGTGTGGATCTATCTTCCTTCCACTATACTAGGTCTCTTGTTCCACTGACACTTGTGTGGATCTATCTTCCTTCCACTATACTAGGTCTCTTGTTCCACGGACACTTGTGTGGATCTATCTTCCTTCCACTATATTAGGTCTCTTGTTCCACTGACACTTGTGTGGATCTATCTTCCTTTACTGTACTAGGTTTCTTGTTCCACTGAAACTTGTGTGGATCTATCTTCCTTCCACTATACTAGGTCTCTTGTTCCACTGACACTTGTGTGGATCTATCTTCCCTCCACTATACTAGGTCTCTTGTTCCACGGACACTTGTGTGGATCTATCTTCCTTCCACTATACTAGGTCTCTTGTTCCACGGACACTTGTGTGGATCTATCTTCCTTCCACTATACTAGGTCTCTTGTTCCACTGACACTTGTGTGGATCTATCTTCCCTCCACTATACTAGGTCTCTTGTTCCACTGACACTTGTGTGGATCTATCTTCCTTCCACTATACTAGGTCTCTTGTTCCACTGACACTTGTGTGGATCTATCTTCCTTCCACTATACTAGGTCTATTGTTCCACTGACACTTGTGTGGATCTATCTTCCTTCCACTATACTAGGTCTCTTGTTCCACTGACACTTGTGTGGATCTATCTTCCTTCCACTATACTAGGTCTCTTGTTCCACTGACACTTGTGTGGATCTATCTTCCTTCCACTATACTAGGTCTCTTGTTCCACTGACACTTGTGTGGATCTATCTTCCTTCCACTATACTAGGTCTCTTGTTCCACTGACACTTGTGTGGATCTATCTTCCTTCCACTATACTAGGTCTCTTGTTCCACGGACACTTGTGTGGATCTATCTTCCTTCCACTATACTAGGTCTCTTGTTCCACTGACACTTGTGTGGATCTATCTTCCTTCCACTATACTAGGTCTCTTTTTCCACTGACACTTGTGTGGGTCTATCTTCCTTCCACTATACTAGGTCTCTTGTTCAATTGGCACTTGTGTGGATCTATCTTCCTTCCACTATACTAGGTCTCTTGTTTCACTGACACTTGTGTGGATCTATCTTCCTTCCACTATACTAGGTCTCTTGTTCCACTGACACTTGTGTGGATCTATCTTCCCTCCACTATACTAGGTCTCTTGTTCCACGGACACTTGTGTGGATCTATCTTCCCTCCACTATACTAGGTCTATCTTTGAGAGGTGTTGTGGCCAGTTCCCTTCCTCGCGGCCTTGACCTTCCCTAACTCAAGAAAATCGTAACAATAATTTGTTTCCTTTTCACCACCCAAAGATCATTAAGCCACCATTGTAGTTGTTCCTTTTAAAGGATACCTGTACAAAAGCAGTCGTACACTCTTGCAGACTGGAATCAAACGTATATCTCATATCAACAAAGAATGAACTGCAGTTACAAGAAAATGATACGAGCATTGGGATAATAACATGCTTATGCAAGTATAACGCACATCGTTAATTATATAAACAAAACCAACAAAGGATTGCCCCAACTGTTGAAAGAAACCATTGAAGAAATTCGCTGTGGTAAGGCTTCACAACACAATGAGGTCTGAACGATTATTGTTTACTTGCTTTATCGTTCCTCTTCTACCCACAGGGATAGAGGTTTGGCAGCGAGAGCGTCATGTTATCCCATCGACTGTCTTCCACCCGGGTCGGCCCCAGTCTAGCCCCTGGTCCTTCAGAGGCCGTCCGCTGCAGTCCTCCCAGCGAACTCTGCGTCATCTTGGAGTTCTAGATCCTTGGCTGTTCGTTTCTCATATTTGTCGGGGTAGCTGCTCTTCTCCCGTTCTGCAGACACGGCCAAACCATCGCAACTGGGACAATTTCAATCGGGTTTGCAGGGGGCCAGGTCTCGAGGTTGTGACGTATCGTCTGGTTCCGGACCCTGTCCCCTCTTGTCACTTGGACTACCTTCCTCAAACATCGCATTTCTGAGGTTTGAAGCTGACTCTCGTGGGTTGTAGTCATTGCCCATTGTCGTAGATTCTCGATAGGGGAATTAAGACTTGGGTTGGTCCCTTCTGTATAGACTAGAATAAGCGATAGCCACAGTGAGAGTTAGTGAAAAGGCGATAGAATTCCACGAGTGAGATGATAGAATCGTGGTATAGAGGCTGTCTCTGAAATCGGGAACTCTTCTCTCTCTCACCTATCTTCTACGACAGCTTTTAAAGTGTCAGACAGTCTAAACCACCGATATATATTACATAAATCTCTATCTACTCACGGGCACGCACATACACGTGACGACAGTTAAACACACAGACGTGGGAAAACTATAACAATGATATATATATTTTAGAACGAGCTGACCAACACGATTTCTAAGTTCAAGAGAGATTTTAATTATCATTTAAAATCTTCTCACAACACAAAAGAAATACATCAAGGAAAAGCATATACAAATAGTCATAAATTTCAAGAAAATGCTGTAAGGAGGATAGCCCGTTAGAATCTTAACTTTAGGTTTAGCCCACAGTCCCGTTAAGAGAACAGATGATGGCCCAAAGAGTTATAGATACATAGGGTTTGAGTCTAAGAGGTTTCTTTCTTTCTCGTAAATGTATGAACAGAGTTGGATAATCTGATTTAGCCTAAGAAAAAGAAACTCTAGCATTTGTAACAAATTCTGCAGATTAAAAAAAATTAAGACAGCAAATGGGTGACAATATACAACGGTAAAATAACACTCTGACCTGCGTACACTCATTCATTCAGCCATGGCCATGTGCTCGCATTTATACTTACAACTTTGCTCGCTGCCTCTGGGAACATAATAAATTCTAGGACCTTCACACAGACCCGAAAATGCAGTCATCGACCAAGAAATCCCCAGTTCCAAAAGACGTACTGAACTCTCTGTCTCAGGGAACGATTCCTTGGGTGTTCTAATTTTTCGAATGTCTGATTAAGTCACATAAAATTTGTCCAGGCACGAAAGTTAGCAGAGCACAATGTCATTAGCTTTGGTTTCTAGAATTTAAGGAATGTCAGATCGGTGTCTACTTCCAGGAAGGTACTATATTTGGTCACCACAATACTAGTCAAAAACTCTGTCGGAATGTTACTGATATTTGCTTGCCACAACGGGCTGAACTGTACTGAAGAGTTATTCTGGAAGAATTAATTCTGGCGCGAAGGCCTCTTACTTCATTTAACTGTTAAAGTTCAGGTAATGAAAGTGATTTGTTTCTTCACAAATAATGTTCACGTACTAGAACGCTGGCAAAGTTGGGTACCACCGTTACACTATATAAAAAGGAAAGAACACATATCCAATAATTTACATATATGTACTCAATATAACTTACATTTTTAAACTGCAAGCGTACCGCATGACTTATCATTAAAACTTCCCGTAAAGTAAGTTATATTTTAAAAAATCACCAATCCTCATGAATGTAGGAACACGTGCGTGTTCCGTCAACATCTCATGAGGCTTCTTGCATTTATAAGTTAGTTTAGAAAAATATGATCTCGTCTGATTATTTAGCAGTAAAATTAACTTCATTATAGCTACATTATTGTTTAATGCTAGAAATTATAATTTATTCTGCTATCCACTGAAACACGTCACTAGAAAATAATACAGACTATATAAATTTGGCACTCTGCGCAAAATCTAACTAGTGAAATATGAAATAAGCGACTTAACACTTTATCACTTCACAAAATACTAGATATAATATATATTAATCTCGCCACAGCACTACGGTAACACCACGACTAGGATAATTCACTAGATAGGTAGTTAGAAGCTCGTCACAAATCTGACGAGAACTATGAAATTCGCTATACAAGCTTCATTCGCTAAGCACGCGTGTTCCGTCTACTGAATATGTTGAAGACTGAAATGAAATCAGATTTCAGCTCCTGGGTGGATATTTGAAAACAGGGGCAAACAATCCCACATTTTCTCAAACTCCGAAATCATCTCCCCTTTTACGTGTAAAACACCTACGTCAGCTTAACGCGTGTCGTAACCGCCATCAGTGACCGAGAGCGCGCGTGAGTTGCAACTCTCAGACAGCCGGTCTCCAATGCGGAGCGATTTTTCACGCCAAGCCGGAGCTATTTTGACAACGACTCTGAACTGACACTTATACTACTTCGCACCTCACGCTGACCGGGGCCCACATTGAGCCGTGTCAGCTGGGATTTCCAGACAAATGTCTGAAACTGCGACTATAAGGTGTAAATAGTCGCTCGTACTTAAGCGTTCGGCCGATGCAACTCGTTGTTGACCGGTGAAAAATGCAGACGGTTGTCGGCTCTCTCCTAGCATTTTCACGCGTTTACGTCGAGAATCTAACTCAGGAGTGTCGTGTCATCTGAAGGTGCAGACCCAAGTCGGCTCGATGTCTGAGATAGCTGCAACTTAATTGCACTTCTCGTCTGACTGACGTCTAAGTAATAGAATGCTAAAGTTTGAGAATTTGGAAGGAAATATATTTCGCAAACGAATGATGCGAAAAATACTGGAAAAGGGTAAAGACAGATAATAAATTAAAAGGATCCGGGTGAGAGAATAGGAAGAAGATCTAGGCAATTTAATGAACATAAGACCTACGTGACACCCATGACCTGAACCTGGTTCGAAGTTCTATTATGTATTAAATATTGCTAAAGTTTGAATGTGGTTTGCAGTGTCAGAATTGAAAATGAAATGTCTTAATTACTAATAATTATCAAAGCGAAGGCAATTCTATATTATATTACGTAAGTCTACATGCCTTTTCTTGTTAACAAGAAATGTAACTATCACTACGATTTAACTCTGACTGATCATATGATACGCAACTTTTACAGATGCCCTGTACGTAAATTCATTTAATTAATATCATAGGGACAAATGTAACTATCCCTACAAATAAATCCAAATATTTTCTATGATACGCGACTTTGTGGACGCCTAGTATGTAAATTTAATTAATAACAATCGGACAAGTGTAACTATTCCTACAAATAAAGCCTATTTTTCCAATGATACGCGACTTTGTGGATGACCTGTACATAAATTAATGTAATTAATAACATAGGGACAAATGTAACTATCACTACAAATAAATCCTAGTTTTCCATGATACGCGACTTTGTGCATGTGAATTCATTTTAATTTATAACAATCGGGCAAATTTAACTATCCCTTCAAATAAATCCTATTTTTCATGTGTTACGCAACTGTTGTGGATACATTGTATGTAAATTAATTAAATTATTAACAATGTGAGAGCTGTAACTATCACTACAAACAAACCTTAGTCTTCCAACGATTCGCGAATTCGTGGATACCCTGTACGTAAATTCATTTAATTAATAACACAGGGACAAACATTCACCTCGCACATAACCACCAACCGTAAACAATAACATGAATATTGACAGCAGCGACATAACATCGTTGTTGAGAAGGACATCACAAAGAACATAAAACAATGCGGTGACAGCAGAAAAGTTCACGACAACAATTTCACTAAGCTGACGCATAGTATGTTATTTTTAAAACGTGAGCTGACTGAAGGAATGCAATGACATGTCAACAGGACCGGAAATCACGTTAGAACATTAGGTAGAGCGCAGATCGATAACTCTGATGTTTGGTTGTCTTCGCAACAGATGCCGGCGTATTGAATTATGGGACAATTACCATCAAAATACATATTTGAGAACGACCAAAAAAAAAAAAAAATAAAGACTTTCGCGAACAAAGACGCGAAAATTCTGAAAAGGCAAGGAACCACTAAAAAAAAAACAAATTGAAGAAGAAGAAACATATAGAAGACAACATCAGCATCTACTAATGGCGTAACTACCGCTCTTGTGTACCGACCACGTCCAGGGGGTCCCGACACTGATTAATCCCCGGAAAGTAGTGGCTTGGTAAGACCCTCGCCTTTAAGTTTATCCTTTTAATTTCCTTTGAGACCATTTAAAATAATGCACTGGAATGCTGAAGGCGTCAATAGTAAAAAAGACGGCTACAGCAAAAAATTAGAGCTCGAAAATATCTTGAATGAAGAGCAAGTAAATGTATGTTGCTTGCAAGAAACCCACCTCAACAAAGACATAGACTTCAAAATCAGAGGCTACCAGTGCTACCGATCTGACCGAATAGACAGGCGAAAAGGTGGAATACTGACACTCGTGAGGAATAACATCAGTGCATGTCAGCTTGAAACATATATGGAGGGGGCGGAATACCAGATGCTTCATCTCAGGACAGAAAGTTCAGAATTCCACCTGCTCAACTACTACTGTCCGAGTGACCGCCCACTGGCACTAGATACAATCCCAGCAAAAGAAAGACTGATTGTATGCGGAGACTTCAACAGCCACTCACAGAGCTGGGGCTATGATCACATGGACAGGAGAGGTGAGGAGCTTGAAAACTGGCAGGATGACAATGGGCTTATCCTGATTAACCAGCCAATCGACCCACCAACCTTCTACTCGAGATCATGGCACACCACCTCTACACCAGACCTGGCATTCCACTCACCCGGCTTGGAGTGGAACACCACACGCATTGTAGGGAAACAACTTGGAGGCAGCGACCACCGTCCAGTCTTCCTAATTGTGGAAAATGAACGTGTCAAGGAGAGCAGCACTCTCTCTAGGTGGAACTACAAGAAAGCAGACTGGACAATGTACCAGCACCGTACTAGTATACTGGCTAGAGATCTGACTGTAGACAAAGACATCAATAAGCTAGTCGATGAATTCAGCAGATGCATATTACAGGCTGCTCGTGAAACAATACCTAGAGGGGCTCGTAAGCACTACAAACCATATTGGAATAGTGAACTAGAGCAGCTGCACAACGACGTGGAAACATCTCGAAAGCAGGCAGAGACCAGTCCATGCCAAGAACACCACAATAACTACCAGCAAGCTAAGGCCAAATTTCAAAGGGCCAAGTTGCAGGCCAGGCGAAGAAGCTGGAAGGAGAAAACAGAGTCCTTGAACTTTGAAAGAGATACGAGGAAACTGTGGAAGCTGGTAAAGCAATTTAACGATGAAGGTACAGAGAGAAACTCAAGGATTGCTCTGTACAAAGATGGAAACATCCTCATGGGAAAACAGGCAGCTGATCACTTTGCAGACTCTTTTGCTAAAGACAACAACATCGAAGTTAGCCCAGAGAAGCAACAGGAGACTCGTGAGAAACAACACGCAGGACGAGATGGAACCATACCTGAAGTTATGGAGGCACCAATCACATTCAGAGAACTGGAGCTTGCAATATCCAAATTGAAAATGAGAAAGTCGCCAGGAGTTGATGGAGTGTCCAATGAAATGATTAAGAACTTGGGAACCGCAGCAAAAACAAAGCTGCTGCAGATCTTCAATATCTGTTGGAACTCAGGCAGAGTTCCACAGACCTGGAGGGAAGCAATCATGATACCACTCCTAAAACCAGGAAAAGACAGTTCCACTGCCTCCAGCTACAGACCAATCAGCCTTACAAGCTGCCTCTGCAAAACAATGGAACGTATCATCAACCTCAGGCTACAGTGGTACCTTGAAAGTGAAAACCTTCTTGTACCACAGCAGGCGGGCTTTAGGCAGTGTTATTCCACCGAAGATCAGGCAACTTACCTTTCCCAAGAGATTGAGGATGCGTTCCAAGATAAGAAACTGGTACTAGCAGCATGGATAGATCTAAGGAAAGCATTTGACAAGGTTTGGAAAGAAGGGCTTCTGAAGAAACTGAGAAATTGTAGAGTGAATGGTAAGATGTACAAATGGGTGAAAGCATACTTGCATAACAGAAGAGCCCGAGTACAACTAGATGGCCTCAAGAGTAAGAAAATTCTACTGCGTCATGGCGTCCCTCAGGGAGGGGTTCTGTCCCCCACACTTTTCCTAGTCTACATCAACGACCTGGTTGCTGAACTACCACATGGAATGAAAGTGGCAATGTACGCTGATGACCTGGTAATATGGTGCACAGATGAGCATGCAACAGTGGCCACCAAACTGCTACAAAGAGCTATAGATGCCTTAACCTCATGGGCAAATAGATGGTGTGTCAGCATCAACACAGACAAGTGCAGCACTACGCTCTTCACCCTCTCTCCCAAACAAAAAGCTGGTGTCATCAAGATAAACGAAGAGCTCCTGAGAGAAGATAAACAACCCACCTATCTCGGAGTTACATTCGATGATAGGCTGACATGGAAGCAGCACATCAACAAGGCAGCAACAAAGGCCAGGAGGAAGCTAGCCATCCTGAGAAAACTAAGTGGAACCACATGGGGAGCCAGCGGGAAAATACTTAGTAAAGTTTACCAGCAGGGCATACGACCACACCTGGAATATGGGTCAGCTGCGTGGTGTCCAGCATCAAACACCACATTACAAGAGCTAGATAAGGTGCAAAACCAGGCGCTTAGGGTCATCACGGGGGCAATGAAATCAACGCCTATAGTGGAGATGGAGAAAATGGGGAGGATACAAGCACTGAGAGAACGCAGAGACACGAAAGTGCTAACACAGGCAGAAAAGTTCCTCTGTATGCCGAGCCATCCAATGAAGGACAGATTCCAAAACCTAGCAATGGGGCGACTGAAAAGAAGCAGCTTTATCCACCAGGCCAAACGATTTCGTAGACAAACCTCAGACCTGCCTGAAGTTAACAGCCCCCTAAAGTCTGTGCCAGAACAAACCCCTTGGAGAGAGGAGCATGGACTACCAGTACACATCCACACAAAAGTGAAAGGAATATTCGACAGGGATGAACAGAACAGCGTGCAACGTAGGACAGTCACTCTCAGTTTCCTGGATGATGAATACCCACAGGACCTCTGGGTCCGAGTATACACGGATGGGTCAGCACAGAATGCAGTAAAGAATGGAGGAGCAGGAGTGTACATAGAATACCCAAACAACACTAGGGATACGGTCAGAGTACCAACGGGGAAATTCTGTAACAACTATGATGCAGAAGTCCAGGCAATCAAGGTGGCAACTGAGAAACTACTGAACACCAATCTCGGTCCACAGCCTGTAGTATTCCTGACAGATGCAAGATCAGCACTCCAAGCACTTCAGTCCAGAAAATTGCCAGTTATACAAGCCCTACTTTCTGAACTGTGCAACCAGCGCAGGGTCGCCATGCAGTGGATACCGTCTCATTGTGGAATACCAGGAAACGAGAGAGCAGACGGACTGGCTAAAGAAGGTGCTGCAGACGACAACCGGATGTACCAGTTACGTACCATCAGAAGAAAAAGATGATCAAATCTATCAGAAAGCCACCAACATCAACGCAGGATGACTACCAAGCTATGAACAGATCAGAACAAATAGTCATTCTGCGCCTCAGAACAGGACACAACCGCCTCCGCAGCCACATGTATACAAAATTCAAGATTGGCAATTCAGCCATGTGTACATGTGGACAGGCACCCCAGACAGCGGAGCACGTACTGCAAGATTGCCCCGAATATGATATATTGAGGCAAACCCACTGGCCCAGAGAAACAACACTGGAAGCAAAACTATATGGACCTCTGTATGAACTACAAAAGACAGTGAAGTTTATACAAGAAACAACATTGCAGATATAGACAATATATTTCAAGCGAACGAAAGAAGAAGAAGAAGAAGAAGAAGAAGAAGAATTTCCTTTGCTCCCGTTTTTTAAACATCATAGCACGTGCCAGATTCTGGAGACAGAAATGGAAGGATTTAGAACAGCGGTACTCAACCTTTTTTTTTTTTTTTTAATCTCAGGGCCTCCTTTTGAGCCTCATTTACCTATGTGGGCCCCCCTCATAGTAGCTGGAAAAACGGAACTTTAATTCTAACTGTGGTCCCCTAAAAATATGACATGGCCCACAGTGAGAACCACTGATTTAGAAAACAATGAAAGATCTTGAGCAGATGGTGTATGACAGGAGGGACTTGGTATAAATGTGTTGAAGGCCTATGGTATGTGACAGGAGGGACTTGGTATAAATGTGTTGAAGGCCTATGGTATGTGACAGGAGGGACTTGGTATAAATGTGTTGAAGGCCTATGGTATGTGACAGGAGGGACTTGGTATAAATGTGTTGAAGGCCTATGGTATGTGACAGGAGGGACTTGGTATAAATGTGTTGAAGGCCTATGGTATGTGACAGGAGGGACTTGGTATAAATGTGTTGAAGGCCTATGGTATGTGACAGGAGGGACTTGGTATAAATGTGTTGAAGGCCTATGGTATGTGACAGGAGGGACTTGGTATAAATGTGTTGAAGGCCTATGGTATGTGACAGGAGGGACTTGGTATAAATGTGTTGAAGGCCTATGGTATGTGACAGAAGGGACTTGGTATAAATGTGTTGAAGGCCTATGGTATGTGACAGGAGGGACTTGGTATAAATGTGTTGAAGGCCTATGGTATATGACAGGAGGGACTTGGTATAAATGTGTTGAAGGCCTATGGTTCTTGGGAGCTGACGGGTACTGATGATGATAATGATGGATGGGTTTTAAGGACATCTTCATTGCTCACGGACAACACCATAAGTGCTCCGATCTTCTCCCTTGGATCACACAAGGAGGATCTCAGCACAGTGCACGAATTCCGTAGCAACGGCGAGGATACCAATATATATATATACATAAATCACACATTCTGTAAATATTTTTGTGGTGGGTAGGTTTTCCTAATTTTGTAAATTTTGCCAGGGCAGCGGCCGTATGGCCTACTCTTTACGATTTGCAACTGCTGAGGGATTATTAACGAGCGTAACTTGCACAAGGGACCACCTGTTTTTTTTTCGCCTTTATCGAGACCATCCGACCTCACTGCCCATGGGCAGTAATACATAATTAGGACCCACTGCTTCTGAAAAAAGTATTGATATTTATTGATACAGATTTGCCGTATACTTATTAGACTTATTGAGTCCATTGTCTAAGGAGGGCCTCAGTTAGTTTGTACCCGGGGGCCCCTTACATTGTAGTGACGCCACTGGTTTCGATTTATTTACCCCCCCCCCTTCCTTTCCCCCGGTCAGGCTCACTCTGTCAGTCCGTCTCCCTCTCTTTGTAATTCATTCATTTACGCCGGGCCTTTTAAATAAATAGATTTGCATTTGTTTTATTAGTTTCACAAGAGCAAATAACCCGCCAAAACATGACGGGAAATAATTATGTATGAAATCTTTCTGCTGCATGTCCTGATGAAAGAACTAACTCTTCTATGGAAATTTCATTCCTTCCTATTTCATTTCAACTGTATTGGTTCTTTGTAGTCAAACTTATCATGACTTATGGTCAATGCCCCACGGAAAAAAAAAAATTGAAAGGCCTACGTGTTCTTTTAATTGGTGTTCAGTTTAACTGTCACGGTGCTCTGCGCGTATTTTCCGTATTTTCATGAAATGCTGACAGGAATTTTGCATTTGTTTCCTTTAAAGAACGTTTCACGTAGGCAATTAGTATTGTGGGGATTTAGATTAGTTCTCATTTTCTTTTCTAAATTTTTTTTCTCCCTAGCGACGACTTTGTTGTGGTAATGTAAGTCGTGTCTTTGTCGTTTTTTTTTTTTCTAGTAAGCCATACTGTCTAGTTTCGTTGGCACCACCATTATAAAACAGCTTAGTCTACACACCGGAGCCGCGGTAGCGCAATGATTAGTGCACTGGCTTCCTAGCTCGATCCCCAGCTGAGTTGGGATTTTTTAGACCGCAAACGGCTCCGGGGTCGACCCAGCCTCATGCTGACCACATCACCCCTAGTGTGTCGATGGTCAAGAGAAAAAAATGGTCCTAACACCATATTCCCAATATGCCTCAATGGGCGTGTAACGGGATCCTTTACCTTTACATTTTAGTCTACACACCAGCAGACAGAAAGGTAAAATCGTGTCTCTTGTCTTGTCTTTGATCCACCATCTGTGAGAGTTACCTCTTGGTGATTTCGATGCCAGAATGTGGAACTGAGCGTCCGATTGACAGAGTGGTTAGAGCGCTGGTCTCTCACGGCAAAAAGTGCTGGATGCAAATCACGGTACAGACACGCTCCAGTTTACCCACCTCTAGATGGGTACCTGTCTCTGCTCTTTGAGTTGGGGAAGGAAACGGCAGCGAGGAAAAGAACTGGTCACTCCACTTCTCAATCCTGGACATGGTATGGTGAAGTCTCTAACACTTCACCCCCCCCCCCCTTTCCAACGGCAGTATCTGCTATGGGACTACCTTTATCTTTTTTATTGTGGAACTGTGCGGTTCTGATTATTTTCAATGGTTGGGTTCTTTGGTAGGAGGAGTTTTAATAAGGAAAACCGGGATCTGAGGAAACAGAAAACACGGAGTCAAAGTAAGAACTTTTTGTTAAAGTAACGACCCCCAAGAGCACTCGAAAAAGGCATCGGCAAGGGCCTTTATTTCTCTGAGCAAACCGTCTGTGAGCCAAGATTGGCGTAAGTTGTACATTTTACATTCTACATTTTTCATTACTAACATGTCTCGTCTCTTGCAAAGCTGGACAAAGCAACAGCCGATGGGTCACTGCTTCTAATGGCTGTTGGTAGAGTCCACAGTTTGGACTGTGTTTCTGGGTCAGTTTTATTTCTATGAGAGTTAAGTAAGCAGTGCCCTATTCGTAATCTGAAAATTTATGTTTGATGTTTACGTGCGAGATGATTTATAGCATCTTTCTTGGATGGTGATTTTTTTTTTTTTTAAATAACGTTTTGCCTCGTTTTGGCGAGGCGCGTCCCGTTCAACCTAGTCGGTTATATTAGGGCGCATGTCCAAATATAAAAGACCCTTAAATCTGGGTTTTTTTTGGCATCCAATTGTAGATACTTGAAGAGCCAAATTCCTGTTTTCGCCATTGCCAAGATTTTCAGCAAATTCTCATTACAGTGGTTTTTAATTATTTGTTTCGCTGTAATGGTGTTGAAGTAAACCCCGCTAACCAGGTTTTAATAACAGATCTGGCTAATCCATCTTTATCTCTATCTCCTCTTTCTACGCCACAACGATAATTTTAATTTGCAATACAGGTGTTGAGTTACAGTGGGTTTATCCTGTATTTGAATTGTTAACTTCCTTTATAAGTATATCTTTTTCGTTCCCCCCCCCCCCCCCCCCCCCAAAAAAAAAAGAATGAGTTTATTAGATAATACATCAGAAATTTTACGTCCCTTTTTGACAGATCTTATGTGTAAAACGTGCCTTTAGATCCACTATAGTAGGCCACAAGGTCTTTTATATTTGGATATGCACCCTAACATAACCGATGGACCTTGTTTCTGGGTTTATCGGGGCGCTTCTCGCCAAAACCAGGCTAAACTCCTATACAAAATAATTCTACAAAAAAACATCACTACAAGGGGGGTACTTTGAAGCAGGCTTCCTGCAATGAGAACTGCCAAGATGCCCCCCATGCACCCTGTGGACGTAAAATGAGAGTGATGGCGAATGATGACGTATTTTCACATAACTTTTTTTTGCGCCCCATATAGTTCCCGGAGATCTGTCAAGAGACAAATAAAGAAAATGGCTACTTCATCCTAAGGCATGACATACAAGGCAACTAATATGAGATTGTGCATGGAGCTGGTAGCCTCATCTTGTAATACAAGCTGCTACCGAAACAACTGCTACAAACAGCATGGTGATGCTTAGTGGTGGCTTGCTGTAAGAGGACCAGCTCCATGCTTCATAAGGAACGCAAAGGAAAATGATAGTGAAAGAATGATAGTTAATAAAAACACAACAACTCAAAAAGAACAAATACTAATACAGATTAAAACCAAGTGTAAAGGACAATAGTTATGTATAAACAATACAAAAGAAAATAAAATGGACAAATACTAATATAAATTAAAATCAGCAACTGCAAAAGACAATAGTTATTTAAATTAAATACAAAATTAGTAAATAAAATGACACTAAATACCCCAATTATAACAAATTTTCAGGTTTAACAGGGTAGATCAAGATGGAACGAGAAGAGGCAATAACGGTCAGCTGTTAAGTGCCAGCTCTCCACCCATCACCTTTTCAAAACAACAACAACAACACCAACAACATGATAATGACGATGATCATAATGATGATGACGATGATGACTTTTATTTTATTTTATTTATTTATTGTCTTATTTTTGTGAAAGTGAAAAAAAAATGGCAGAATTTTAAGTTTGTGCTGGAAGCAAATATCAATAAAGTGGGGTTTTAAATAATCTTCCAAATATTGCCATCTTCACATGGCAGCTGAAATGGGAAAGTATTGACCAATGCTATCTCTCGCTTACCAGGTCTAAATTTATCCCAGCCCTCACAGACAGAAATGCCATTGATTGCCCATATATCGAGACAGGCGCGAGAGTTTGCTGTACACAGAGTGAGGCGTGCGATTGATTGCCATATGCCGAGACACAAAATATTGACGTCCACTTCTGCAAATAGAACGTTCTGTACCATGACCTTTGGCAGCAGGAGTATCGCAAAGCATTTCTATAACATAAACTTCAGGCAGCTAAGTATCCTAAAAACGTTTATATAATTTTAACTTCAAGTAGCTGACGTATCCTAAACGTTTCGATAACATAAACTTCAGACAGCTGGAGTATTCTAAAACGTTTCTATAACATAAACGTCAGGCAGCTAGAGTATCCTAAAACGATTCTATAACATAAACCTCAGGCAGCTGGAGTCTCCTAAAACGATTTATAACACAAACTTCAGACAGCTGGAGTATCCTAAAAGGATTCTATAACATAAAAGTCAGGCAGCTGAAGTATCCTAAAACATTTCTATAACATAAACTTAAGGCAGCTGGAGTATCCTAAAACGTTAATATAACATGTTCAGGCGTTACAGAAATGCCATGTTGTAATTAAAGAACTGTTAAGTATTTAGTCATATCACACTCTGTTGACCTACTCTCGCCTCTCTGTCTTACTGAAAGTGCTGCATATGCTGAAAAGCTTACGATGCTGGCTTTAATTCTGTTCTAGTCGCTGTTTTTTTTTCAGGATATGCCTGCTGTTCCATCCAATACCATAATTCCCGCCGTTAGGTACTTCGGTCGGTCGGTCTGTCACACTTTGCACACCGTCATTTGCGCACTTTGTTCTATTTTCGAGAGAGTACATTAACTTTCGACCACAGCGAAAGGGGTGCAACTGTTATTGAAAGTTAGACAATAATTGTATTGTTTCCCCTTATATGTACTCTCCCGAAAATAGAAAAAGTGTGACGGTGTGCATTAAATCAACAGACAATCAATCAAGATACTCTTCTGTCCAGTTTCATTTGGGAAACGGTTTTAACTCTTGCAGACTTATTATTATGGATCAAAATGATAAGATGGCTAAAAGGAAGAGACGATTGCGTCATTCACAGCGAGCAAGCGAGACTATAGAAGAAGCAGCAATGTAATACATATAATAGAAACAGCACACTACAAGGGGATTGACATAAGTCTTGGGCCTGACCATGAAGGACATGTCACAGAGAGCTGAAATTTTGTATAGTGTGTATTCCTTTTCAATATAGCCATCGTCTGAATTGACACACTTCTGCCATCTCTGCTTGACCTTGAAAAGACCTTGGGAGTAGAACACCCTATTTTTCAAACTAAACCAGTCATCACATGCCAGTATAACCTCTTCATCGCTGTCAAAATGATTTCCTTTTAGCTGTTTTTTAAGATTTGGGAATAGAAAAAAGTCTGATGGAGCCAAATCTGGAGAATATGGTGGGTGTGAAGAATTTCAATATTCAAATCGTTGGCTGCTAGCTGCACAAGCCGTGCTTTGTGAGAGGGCGCGTTGTCTTGAAGCAAAGGAAGATTTTGAGTGCGCGTTATCCCTCGTTTCCTGGTCACAACCTTTCTTAGTTTGGTGAGAAGATCTGCAAAGTACTGTCCATTAACTGTGTTGCCACGAGGCTGATAATCTTTCAACAGGACACTTTTGGCGTCCCAAAAAACAGTCAGCATCACTTTTCCTGCAGATTTCTGCGCTCTCGGCTTGACAGGTGTTGGGGAGCCCGGGGTTTTCAATTGCATGCTGGCAATTTTGGATTCGGGGTCATAATGGTGTACCCAAGTCTCATCTACTGTCACCATGGTCTCCAAAAAAATTTTTGAGTGACACTTTTTGAGCAACTGTTGACAGCGATTTACCCTCGTTTGCTTCTGTTCACGTGTCAACAGTCTCGGAACCCAGCATGCACACACTTTTCTCATGTTCAGTCTGTTGTGTAAAATTCTATAAACTGTTCTTTCATTTAGTTTTACTCTACTAGCTATCTCCACAATTGTCATTTTTCGATCCTGGTCAATGATTTTCTTCACTCTTGTTGCATGTTCATTGTTGCACACTGAGGCTGGTCTACCAGATCTTGGCAGATCAGCAACATTTGAGCGGCCGCACTTAAACTGTTGACACCAGTTTTTTACCGAAGTATATGAAGGACAAGAATCACGAAACACTGGTTCGCCATCTCCCTGTGTATTTCTGTAGGTGTTTTTCCCTGAAACATCAGACATTTTATCACAGCTCTGGCCTCCTTCTTTTCCATTGTTTTGTCAAATCTTTGGAGCAGCAGATCCGGTCAATAGGGTACATTGCGCCATGCACCGTAACGGGAAAACCCATTGAAGAAACAAATGCGTGCTTCACACATTCAGTGCAAATATGATGAACTTTAAATGTGCCAAGTTTCATCTTCCTCCTGTGATTCCTTCATGGTCAGGCCCAAGACTTATGTCAATCCCCTTGTATAATTTAAAAAACCTGCCAATTTTGGCGGGTTGTTGCTAATAATAATATAATATGCATAACTATATTTGTCAGGTGACGTCATGCGCGTACACAAAATTGGGATTTCACTAATTCGCAAAATCATGCACTACATGATAACCAAAATAGTAAGTAAACTTGTACTCTCTCCCCCCCCCCCCCCCCCCCCCCCTTTCGAAGTGAGAACTAACTTGCATTTCGATTATTATTATTATTTTTTAAATGTAGGGATCAATAAATAGTTATCTCTGTCTCTCTCTCTTTCACTTTCTCTCTCTCTTTCTCTCTTTCTTTCTCTCTCTCTCTCTCTCTCTCTCTCTCTCTCTCTCTCTCTCTCTCTCTCTCTCTCTCTCTCTCCCGTCCTTTTTTTTTCAACCGAATGCGAGCGCTTTCCACAAGGCCGTTACAAAGTGTACACACAGATCAGTTACGGAGACTTCACAGCCCATCACAAAGTATTGGTAAATATGTAAAATGTGTTTGGTTAAGTGAATAACATCACGTGATATTGTCAAACCATGTCAATCCTTCTGTTTTGAGACCGCAACAATTAAAGAAAGTAAAATTTGGTTGTTGTAATTTTTGTTGCTGAGTTTCAGAGCCATTCACAAAGACATGCTCAGCGTATTTGTAAGTCTGTTAAATGAGTTTGGTTAACTGAATAACATCACAACATGTGATCTTGTCATACTTCGTCTTCTTCTTCGTACACTCTCAGAGGTCTACTTGAATATTTTCAAAGAAAGCAGTAGTCAGTTTGAGGCTATTTGAATCTCCGTAGAGCTTTTTTACAAATGGTACTGGTGTTGGCCAAATGTGCTTTCTATGTTCCTCATATGTTGGGCATCTTTGAAGCAGATGTTCAGCAGTCATTTTATCAGTGCCACAGTTACACTCATCGGTAGTTCCTATCTTTAGCTTGTTGAATAGATGGTATCTCACAATGTTATGGCCCGTGCGGAGTTTGAAGAATATGCCTTGTTATTTTCTGCTAAGTTAGTAATATGCATCATTGTATGTGGCCTGGACGCTCTGCATCCCATTTGTTTCTGTATCTGATTCTGATAAAACTCTTTGCCTCTTCGAAAGTTATACTTGTATCAGGTTAAGGTAGCTTTCCACTTTTCTTTGCCAATCTGTCAGCTTCTTCATTGCCAGGGATGCTACAATTAGATGTGATTCAGTGTATCACAACCCTTATGAATCGTTCACCTGGTTTGTGGAGCATTACTCTCAGGTCATCATGATCTGCATTATTCAGGCTCTTCATCGTTGCAACTACTGACAGTGACTGTAGTGACTTTATTATCTTGTCATACCATTTCAATCCTCTATTTTGCGAGCCCAACTATTAAGGAAAGTAAAACTTCTAAGGTGTCGTTTTGTTGTTGTTGTTGTTGTTGCTCCCCGAGTTTCAGAGCCCTGCACAAAAACATTCACAGCGCATTGGTTAGTCTGATAAAAGAGTTTAACTAAGTGACCAACAAAACAACACGTGATCTTTTCAAAACATCTCAATCCCCTGTTATGTGAAGCCAGCTATTAAGGAAAGTAAAACTTTTTAATTTTCAATTTTTGGTGCTCCTCGAGTTTGAGAGCCATACACAAAAACATGTACGGTATATTGGTAAGTCTGTTACATTTATTTTTGTTTTAAATACAATGTTACCTCGTTTTGGCGAAGCGCGTCCCGTTCAATTTAGTCGGTTATATTAGGGCGCATGTCCAAATTTAAAAGACCTTTAGGTGTGATGACGTTTAGTCTGTTAAATGAGATTGGTTAAGTTAATAACATCACTACACGTGCGGTGATTCACACAAACTGAACAAGCCTGACTGGGTTTAAATGTAGTTGCACCCTCCAATCTGATTTCACCTGACAAGTGAAATGCAAGTCTGGCTTGAATGAGGGGGGTTGTCCACATATGACGTCATGCAGTGACGAGGGGGAAGGGGTTAACAATTTTGTGACGATAGGGGAAGGGGGTCTAAGAAATGTGACGTTACACAAAAATACAAGAACGAGTGAGGATCACTTCTTTCATAAATGATGTCGGAAGAAAATATATTTGTGACGTCACGTAAGAGGGAGATATGGGTTTTGTGACGAACCGTGGCATGGGAGAAAAGGGGGGAGGGGCCAAAATTGCGTGACGTCGTATGTGGACGACCCTTGAGTAAAATACGTAAACTTTGGCGCACGCACACACTCTCACGAAGAACATTATTTACATAACACACATACTCAACTTCAGACTTTTATGAATATGTAATGAACTTTGTGGTGGAATCTGACTAAACAGCTTGATGATCTAGATTTTGCAGATGACTTGGTTTTCTGTTCCATAACCATAATCAGATGCAAGACACAATGAAAATCAAAGTACTCTATGAGACGTCACAACAAGTGGGCCTGAAAATACACAGGGAACAGACAAAGATTATGAGAATAAATACAAGAAATGATAACAAGGTTGAACTTGAAGAAACACCACTCAAAGATGTAGAGTCGTACACATGTCTTAGCAGTAATATAGGCAAGGTTGGAGGGACACACTACTACTACTACTTAGTCGTTTCTCTTCTACCGTGAGGTGTAGAGGTTTGTAAGAGAGAGCGCCATACTATTCTATCGGCTGTCTTCCTCCTGGCTTGGTTCCATTCTAGTCCTCGGTCCTTCAAAGATTGTCTAATGTTGTCCTCCCAGGGGACTTTGGGTCGTCCTGGAGGTCTGGATCCCTGGCTCTTAGTGTAGCCGTGTATACCGTGATTTCTTCGGATACAGACTATATCCCACTAAAAAACGGAAAGAGCACAGATTAACTTATAAATTAATATGAGAAACGGAGGATAAAAGAAACTAAATGACATATATTTTATTTAGGCTAGCTTCGCTTCAGTTATGTCATAACTAGTCATGTGATTTCCCTAACCAATCCTGGAGCTCAGATTTGTTCCCGGCCAGAATCAGAAAGCAACGCCATTTTTAGTAGAGCAGTCAGAATACGAAAGCAAAACCCAACGGACGTGCGGAGTCCAGTGCAGTGTATATTTCTTATGTTGAAGAGATCAACTTCACACTTATATAGCCAAGGTGTATTTTCAACGTGTGGTGTAAATTATTTGTGAATTCCACTACTCTAGTAAGTATTCATAAAAAAAATTGAATGCATAACTGTTAGAGCTCACAACCAGAACTGAAACAGAGATGCGCTTGCACATTTGGTTAGAATGAAAACCAAGTCCAATATCTAAACCCTTTGTTGAGAAAGAAGGTTCTTAGGTTGAGAAATATGAAACCTTAGGAATAACAAGAAGTAAAAGAAAACTTGGACCAATAAATGAAACCGAAAGAGATGGGAAAATACCGTCGAACCTAGGAAACGTTAACCTAACAAAGGAACACTGTGGAAAGATAGAGGAGTCTCGCCATTTGCAATTTGAAAATGATACAAAGATGCAAAAGGGATTTTGTATCAATGAAATAATAAATTGACATTTTATATTCCATGCTTATTACTGTACATGTGAAACTGTACAGAACCTTATTGTGCTTGACTAAACAAATTCCTGTTGAAAGTTATTAAAATTTTATATCATTGAAAACAAATGCTGTTGAAGAACTAATTGCTAAAGTTGGACATTATGCTGCTAAATCGATCCATCCCAATTTATTTGCCACATTTTACATCTAAGAGAAGCACAGTCGAACCTGGAAATACATGATAAATAGGAGAGGAATATAAAACTCTAGCGGACAGGCTAGTCAACTAAACCTACTCTCTGCTCTATGTGGAACTACTGAGATTTAAGAAACACTGAATAAAAATCACAAACCCCACTGTCACATGTATTATATAAGGTGCCTTAGGACCAGTCATCACGGAATACACGAAACCCCACGGGCGGCCACATTAGTTTCCCATGCTTGCCGTGTTAGCCAATCTTCTCACATTCTGCAGACATGGCCAAACCGTCTCAGTTGGGACTGTTCCAATTGGGTCCGCAAAGGTTGGGTTTTTAGGCCTTGACGTATCGTCTGGTTGCGGACTTTGTCTCTTCATGTTACTTCAACCGCCTTCCTCAGATACCTCATTTATGAGGTTTGGATCTGGCTTTTGTGGGTTGTAGTCATTGCCCATGACTCGCATCCATATGTCAAGACTGGGACATAGGTGGAGCGGTATACAGCCATCTTCGTTTTCTTACCAACCTGTCTCTTGCTGAGGAATCCTCGATTTATGGCCTGAAAAAGTCTCCCAGCTGCTGCTCTTCGGGTAGCCAACTCTTCTTTGATGCCTCCCTTTCGGTCTATGACAGTTCCAAGGTATTTAAAGAGGTCGACCTGCTCCAGGACCTGTTCTCCCAGCTTAATCTGATGTCTTCTTTCCTCTCGTGACATCACCATGGTTTTTGTTATCGAGCTGCATATGATCATCTCTCTTTTCTCCAGCTCTTCCTTCCAGCTTGCAGGTTGGATTGAAGACATGCCTCTGATTTAGCAATCAGGGCAACATCATCAGCAAATGCCAGCTCTGAAATACAGACCTGTCTCATCTTCCAGTACCCCACTGAATACTTTCTTGTCCTCTCCTTACATGCCTTGATGACATCGTCCATGAGGAGTATGAAAAGATAAGGCGACAGGATATCACCTTGTCTTACACCAGTGGTGGTCCTGAATTCTTCTGACTTATGTTTTGCCGTCCTCACATAATTTCTGCAAGACTTGTAGAAGCTCTGTATAGCATGAATCAGAGGTGTTGGAATGTTCTTTCTTGCCAAACAGTCCCAGAGTTTGTTCCAGGGGACCTTGTCAAATGCCTTTTCCAGATCTAAGAAGCAAAGATGGATCTCACTCTTTTACTCAAGAGCCTTTTCAATCAACTGTCTGAGTGTGAAGATTAGGTCTTGAGTACTTCGATGTGCTCGGAAGCCACACTGGACCTCATCCATTTGTGGCTCAGCTAGGCGTCTGGTCTGAGTCTCTGCTCCAGTATTCTTGAGTAGATTTTACCAGGGACAATGAGAAGTGATATGCCTCTATGGTTTCCACATTGTCGGTTGTCACGCTTTTTGAAAATCGGTGTTATCATGGTAATCTCCCAATCCTTTGGTATGGTCTTGTTGCACCAAGCTGCCTGTAGGACCCTTAGGAGTAATAGGTCGCCTGATGCTCCCATGTACTTAACCATTTCTGGTATTATGCCATCATGTCCTGCTGCTTTGCCCATCTTGATTTTCTCCAGTGCTGCCTTCAGTTCTTCCATCTTTATGTCATCTTTATCACCATTGGTTTCCTCTTCTGTGTCAGCGGTTATAATATCTGATGCTTGACCTTGCTCACCATCCAGGAGCTCTGAAAAATATTCTTTCCATCTTTCCATTACTTCTTTTGGGGCAGTAAACAATTTGGGACAGACAATGATATCAAAATAAGAATACGAAAAGCAAGAGGAGTTATCATTGCATTGGGAAACATGGAGATCAAGAGAAATCAAGTCCAACACGAAAATAAGAATTTTCAACTCAAATGTCAAGTCAGTCCTATTGTATGGCTCTGAAACATGGAGAACAACAAAAACAACAACTAAAAAGCTTAAAACTTTCATAAACGGGTGCTTGCGTAGAATAAAAGGATTGAAGTGGTTGTAATGAAGTCTGATTCATATCTTGGCATCATTCAAAAATTATCACCGTACAAACCACGTGGATGTGACTAACCAATGAAAAGCCAGCTTGGTATAATAGTGTCGGAAGATCGCTAGACATGGAGGAAACGAATGTGTAGATGTTAAGGATATTTCGGAAGGCAGTGTGCAACTAATCATAGAATACCTAGATAAAGAAGGACCCATTTCGATAAAAGGGATCATTAGCTTTAGGCAGATAGCAATAGATTCACTGGATGTGTTGTAGAGCCGAAGTTATTATGAATAGAAGACAGTGGAACATGAACCATGTTGTGTTTTTCCATGTTTCGGCTGCTCCAGTGAATAGTCGGATAAACTATAGGATAAAATGGATATCCATAGTGATAGAGCTCATTCATATGAGTAAAATAAGCCTAAGATGGAGGAAATCGGTACAGAAATAAGGATTCCATAATTATTTTGGATTTACTATCTTAGCAGATCTTGTCATGCCTACACGATTTTGGACGCATGCAAACGTACCTTGGTCCAGTTGCCACCTCGTACATCCGCAAGGCCATTATAAAAGGGGAGAGAATGCATGACACAGACACACCCGCCACCTATTTCAAACTACAGACACAGAGCACAAGCAGTTATATCAACACCGTTGCCATCTGCAGAAGTGTGAGCAGACTGTGTAACCATTAAAAGCCTGTCTGTGATTGAGGGTAAGCGAGATGTTAATTAAATATATATATATATGTAAATATATTATCACTGTGTGTTAAAGAAATATTGGCATGGGTAGAATCATTGTGCTATTTCTGGAGGAAAACCCGAAGTGTGTAGGTTTAGTTTAATTGTGTAATAATTAAGTAGAACGAATGGATTGAGCAAGATAGTTGTAGAAAGCGTTTTAAAGATATTATGCTTGCTGGAAAGGACTATCCAAACTGGAGGAAGGAATGACTATAACAGATTGATTGTCTGTATTATTTGATATATGACACAATGATTACCATAAGGCCTATATGATTTTATTGAAACAAATCATGGACAAAACTGTAACAAGTGAATTACTGAACTATTGTGCTAGAACTTGAACGAATTGTATTATTCATGACTTACTATGTTTCTTGTGAGTTACCACAGCTTGTCTGAACTGTCTCATATTATCTCCTATCTCCCCATCGAGGCCAGCTCCTTGACGTGGAGATGGGGCTCAAGTACAGCCATCAGCGGCTGAAAAACCAAGACTGGCCAGGCCCTCCTACACTCGAGCAAGACCACAGTCTGCCCTAGCAAGTCAAGGTGCTGAAGACGGAGGCAACCAGCCAAGAGGCGCACCACAGCAATCAGGATGCCACGCACATGCGCTATGGAAGTATGCCTATATCTGCAAAACGTTATGGCACTCGCCCTGTGACGGACACCCAGGCAGGCGCAGTGCCGGGCCCTCTGCCTCGGAAGGGCCCAACCCCTACTACTGGGGGTCCTTCTCATTTGCCCCGTGGAGCCAGGAGGCATAAGAATAGAGCTACTGGCCAAGCAAAGAAAAGACCATTTAAAATAATGCACTGGAATGCTGAAGGAATCAATAGTAAAAAAGACGGCTACAGCAAAAAATTAGAGCTCGAAAATATCTTGAATGAAGAGCAAGTAAATGTATGTTGCTTGCAAGAAACCCACCTCAACAAGGACATAGCCTTCAAAATCAGAGGCTACCAGTGCTACCGATCTGACCGAATAGACAGGCGAAAGGGTGGAATACTGACACTCGTGAGGAATAACATCAGTGCATGTCAGCTTGAAACATATATGGAGGGGGCGGAATACCAGATGCTTCATCTCAGGACAGAAAGTTCAGAATTCCACCTGCTCAACTACTACTGTCCGAGCGACCGCCCACTGGCACTAGATACAATCCCAGCAAAAGAAAGACTGATTGTATGCGGAGACTTCAACAGCCACTCACAGAGCTGGGGCTATGATCACATGGACAGGAGAGGTGAGGAGCTTGAAAACTGGCAGGATGACAATGGGCTTATCCTGATTAACCAGCCAATCGACCCACCAACCTTCTACTCGAGATCATGGCACACCACCTCTACACCAGACCTGGCATTCCACTCACCCAGCCTGGAGTGGAACACCACACGCGTTGTAGGGAAACAACTTGGAGGCAGCGACCACCGGCCAGTGTTCCTAATTGTGGAAAATGAACTTGTCAAGGAAAGCAGCACTCTCTCTAGGTGGAACTACAAGAAGGCAGACTGGACAATGTACCAGCACCGTACTAGTATACTGGCTAGAGATCTGACTGTAGACAAAGACATCAATAAGCTAGTCGATGAATTCAGCAGATGCATATTACAGGCTGCTCGTGAAACAATACCTAGAGGGGCTCGTAAGCACTACAAACCATATTGGAATAGTGAACTAGAGCAGCTGCACAACGACGTGGAAACATCTCGAAAGCAGGCAGAGACCAGTCCATGCCAAGAACACCACAATAACTACCAGCAAGCTAAGGCCAAATTTCAAAGGGCCAAGTTGCAGGCCAGGCAAAGAAGCTGGAAGGAGAAAACAGAGTCCTTGAACTTCGAAAGAGATACGAGGAAACTGTGGAAGCTGGTAAAACAACTTAACGATGAAGGTACAGAGAGAAACTCAAGGATTGCTCTGTACAAAGATGGAAACATCCTCATGGGAAAACAGGCAGCTGATCACTTTGCAGACTCTTTTGCTAAAGACAACAACATCGAAGTTAGCCCAGAGAAGCAACAGGAGACTCGTGAGAAACAACAATACGCAGGACGAGATGGAACCATACCTGAAGTTATGGAGGCACCAATCACATTCAGAGAACTGGAGCTTGCAATATCCAAATTGAAAATGAGAAAGTCGCCAGGAGTTGATGGAGTGTCCAATGAAATGATTAAGAACTTGGGAACCGCAGCAAAAACAAAGCTGCTGCAGATCTTCAATATCTGTTGGAACTCAGGCAGAGTTCCACAGACCTGGAGGGAAGCAATCATGATACCACTCCTAAAACCAGGAAAAGACAGTTCCACTGCCTCCAGCTACAGACCAATCAGCCTTACAAGCTGCCTCTGCAAAACAATGGAACGTATCATCAACCTCAGGCTACAGTGGTACCTTGAAAGTGAAAACCTTCTTGTACCACAGCAGGCGGGCTTTAGGCAGTGTTATTCCACCGAAGATCAGGCAACTTACCTTTCCCAAGAGATTGAGGATGCGTTCCAAGATAAGAAACTGGTACTAGCAGCATGGATAGATCTAAGGAAAGCATTTGACAAGGTTTGGAAAGAAGGGCTTCTGAAGAAACTGAGAAATTGTAGAGTGAATGGTAAGATGTACAAATGGGTGAAAGCATACCTGCATAACAGAAGAGCCCGAGTACAACTAGATGGCCTCAAGAGTAAGAAAATTCTACTGCGTCATGGCGTCCCTCAGGGAGGGGTTCTGTCCCCCACACTTTTCCTAGTCTACATCAACGACCTGGTTGCTGAACTACCACATGGAATGAAAATGGCAATGTACGCTGATGACCTGGTAATATGGTGCACAGATGAGCATGCAACAGTGGCCACCAAACTGCTACAAAGAGCTATAGATGCCTTAACCTCATGGGCAAATAGATGGTGTGTCAGCTTCAATACAGACAAGTGCAGCACTACGCTCTTCACCCTCTCTCCCAAACAAAAAGCTGGTGTCATCAAGATAAACGAAGAGCTCCTGAGAGAAGATAAACAACCCACCTATCTCGGAGTTACATTCGATGATAGGCTGACATGGAAGCAGCACATCAACAAAGCAGCAACAAAGGCCAGGAGGAAGTTAGCCATCCTGAGAAAACTAAGTGGAACCACATGGGGAGCCAGCGGGAAAATACTTAGTAAAGTTTACCAGCAGGGCATACGACCACACCTGGAATATGGGTCAGCTGCGTGGTGCCCAGCATCAAACACCACATTACAAGAGCTAGATAAGGTGCAAAACCAGGCGCTTAGGGTCATCACGGGGGCAATGAAATCAACGCCTATAGTGAAGATGGAGAAAATGGGGAGGATACAAGCACTGAGAGAACGCAGAGACACGAAAGTGCTAACACAGGCAGAAAAGTTCCTCTGTATGCCGAGCCATCCAATGAAGGACAGATTCCAAAACCTAGCAATGGGGCGACTGAAAAGAAGCAGCTTTATCCACCAGGCCAAACGATTACGTAGACAAACCTCAGACCTGCCTGAAGTTAACAGCCCCCTAAAGTCTGTGCCAGAACAAACCCCTTGGAGAGAGGAGCATGGGCTACCAGTACACATCCACACAAAAGTGAAAGGAATATTCGACAGGGATGAACAGAACAGCGTGCAACGTAGGACAGTCACTCTCAGTTTCCTGGATGATGAATACCCACAGGACCTCTGGGTCCGAGTATACACGGATGGGTCAGCACAGAATGCAGTAAAGAATGGAGGAGCAGGAGTGAACATAGAATACCCAAACAACACTAGGGATACGGTAAGAGTACCAACGGGTAAATTCTGTAACAACTATGATGCAGAAGTCCAGGCAATCAAGGTGGCAACTGAGAAACTACTGAACACCAATCTTGGTCCACAGCCTGTAGTATTCTTGACAGATGCAAGATCAGCACTCCAAGCACTTCAGTCCAGAAAATTGCCAGGCATACAAGCCCTACTTTCTGAACTGTGCAACCAGCGCAGGGTCACCATGCAGTGGATACCTTCTCATTGTGGAATACCAGGAAACGACAGAGCAGATGGACTGGCTAAAGAAGGTGCTGCAGACGAGCAACCGGATGTACCAGTTACATACCATCAGAAGAAAAAGATGATCAAATCTATCAGAAAGCCACCAACACCAACGCAGGATGACTACTGTGGTGAAGTGGGATGTTATAAATACTTATAGGGAACTTAGTGTACTGACTGAGATCAGCTGTGAAGGTATCTATATCTATTAAGAGTAGTGTATTATAGATAACCTTACTTGCTACCACATATCTATATATCTCAGTCAGAATTATTCTGGAATAGTGTGATGCTACGTTATGTGTCTAGGGTATGTGTATGATGAAGTGTAAGTCACAACAACAGACAGATAAACAATTTAATTTAATCCACTACTCTTAACAACACTGTGACACTCACATACATATAACACTCTATGAGAATATCTTAAAGAAGTCACTCGTAACTTTCAAATAACAATATGTATTCATTACTGGCATGAATGAATATGTGTCCTGATTCAACTACAAGGGAACCAGGAATCACAATCAATTTAAATTACAAGTTATGTACAGAATGTATTTAATATGAATATTGTAGTGACATATATTATTACAAATGTTCTATGTGTGTCAGTTGTGTAGTAGTAAAATGAGGTAATACTGGTTTTGTTTTGTTCAAGCTCTGTTGGTATTTGTCATCATGACTTCAATAGTTTGTCTTTAGGGACCAGTATTGGAGATGTTCACAGTTCCTGATTTTAAGACAAGTAAATTCCCCTCTGAATGTATTTTTATAAAGTTATTTCAAGATGAGGGGACATAATGTTGAGCTCAGCTGGCCAACTCTGCTTATCTTGAGTGATGGCGGCAGGAAAGGACTCCTCTGCTCGAATTCTCCTCTGGGCTCAGGAGACACCTCACTGATAGCTAAAAAGACCAAGGAGTATGCTGTCCGACTCTGGATTCAGCAAATCTCTGACCAGGTGCTGCTCAGTACCATCAAGACCACTGTCCCTGAAATCAAGAAGGATGTACCTTCTACTTCATAACTAATTTATATTCTCTTTTACACTGATCACAATACAGCACAAACATTGCGTTCAGAGCGTTAGGCCAACAGTCAGCTTCATTTGAAATACTTTATTCCAGTATTACCCTTCTTAATGGTTACTACGCCTCTGCACTTCCAGCATTATTTCTTTCTAGTCAATCATCCAGGTGTCAGTGTACTGTTTGGCCATTCCATGCCGTTTTACTTCTCTCCGACACCCTCTGTTCAGGCTGGAGCATTTTAGGCTTTACCTCACGTTTGCCACTGAACTACACATATATATACAGGCATAAATCAACAATTCACATTCAATTTTCATTAAAAGATATTGAATGGTTCAAGCTTACCACAATTCATACGAATAACACAGATACGTTGATTAGCAATGAATTCTGGCACAAACTGGCACAAATTCCATCTGCCTATGTTCCAGGCTTTTATTGAGCAAAATATGAGCTGGCTTCAACGCACTGATGCTTTATCAAGCTTCTTTAAACAAGTGGTCTCGAACTAACGCTCCCAAGTGTGTATATCAGCGAGACTGGCCAATGAGCCACGTTTCGACAAGTGTTTGAAAAAATGTTATCTTTTCCCGTCTCCCCTAACAACCAAGATAGTATTTATAGCCCGACCAATCGTGGTTAGGCTTTCATTTGTTGCGCTCCAATCAATTTGGAGTTTACATGGTAGGCTATTTCTGTAACGTAAATTTTTTTCAAACACGTTAAAAAAAAATCTTATGAGCAGAAATGATTTTATGCTGTCAGGCACCCCCAATATTTTATTTTGGGTATAATTTATTAATTCCTGGACTATTTGCGTAACGTTTTACATATTATTTGTCAGCAAGCCCTAAGGAACCCAAAAATACTAATTTAAAGGAGCTACGTGGCTGCGTTCAAAATATGCAATTTCTTCTACCTCCTGTTTCGAAGATGTGCTGTCTGGGTACTGTTATGTTTTCAACCGTAAACCCATCTAATGTTATCTTTTCTAATAAGAGTTTGTTATGATTTATAAACCTAACTCTGGGAAGGGTAGTGAATTTATCACTGTCCGTCTGAAAAAGTTAGTGCATGTGGCCTTACACGCGTGATAGTAGTAATTGTGTATCGCGCGACGCGTGTTGCATGCGTTCCTGATTTTCAGCCCTCCCCTCTCGCTATCCTTTTGTCCATCTGTTCGTTCGTTTTGGTAACGTAATATAATTAATGTTAGGATTAATTTAGGTCATTACGCAGTACGTCTCAATGTTTTTCCAAGAAATACAGCACACGTTTCATTGAAGAAGCGGGTAATAATATAGTAGGCTTTTACTATCAACGTGAAAGCGTTACAATTTGCAGACGAAGCAGAAAACAAGGGGGATTTCGAGTACATTCTTTGTGACAGCACTGTCATTTTACCATTGCTCTTCTCTTTATTAATTTTATTTGTTAGGCTTCATATTTACCTAATAATTTATATATGTGGATTAGAATATTTCATGACACCTCCCCTCTTAAAACAGACATTATATGTCAGTCCTTTATTCTATATACACATAGAGAAATTTATTATTATTTCTGGGGTTTACGGTGATTCTCATCACACGGATGGCGGCTTAAAAAATCCGCTCCCAGATTGGTTTTTCCAGATATATATTCAATGCTAAAATTATATGGAGCCAGAAGCAAAGACCATCGGAGTAACCTAGAGTTCTCATGCTTAGCCTGTGCTAAAAACGATAAAGGTTTGTGGTCAGTTTGCAACTTAAATGCCTTCCCATATAGATAAATATTGAATTTCTTTATTGCCCATATTACTGCAAGACATTCTTTTTCGCTAGTTGAGTAGTTGATTTCAGCTTTATTCAACTTTCTGCTAGCATATGCCACTGGGCTTAATTCCCCATCCAATGCATCTGATTTCTGTAGTAAAGTTGCACCTAACCCAATATTACTTGCATCCGTCCTTACTATGAATTCTTGACTTAAGTCAGGTAATTTCAAAATGGGTTTACTTGTGAGCTTTTCCTTCAATTCTTGGTAAGTCATTTCACATTGTGGTGTCCATGTAATGCGATCTGGATGTCCTTTACGTGTCAATTCAGTTAACGGTGCACATATGGAATTAAAGTTTTTGATATACTTCTGGTAGAAACCACATAATGAGACAAAGGATCTCACGTCCTTCTTGGTTTGTGGTCTCGGGGCTTTCTGTAGTTTCTCTAAATTCTTTGGGTCAGGGGTCATGTTTCCCTGATAAACTGTGTGTCCCAAAAATTCCAATTCTTTACATCCAACGCAACATTTGGTTGGTCGGGCTGTTAAATTTGCCTCCCTAAGTCGATCAAACAGCATGTTCAGAGAGTCAATGTGTTCCTCAAATGTTTCTGTTGCTATAAGGATATCATCCATAAAATTTGTTATACAGGGATTATTCAGAGGATCCAATAATTTTCTCATCATTCTAGAGAAGACACTAGGCGCATTCTTCAATCCAAATGGCAATCTATTAAACTCATAGTGTCCTTCTGAGGTACTAAAAGCTAGGTATGGTCTAACCTCAGGCTTTACTGGAATCTGATAGTATCCTTTACTCAGATCCACTTTTGAGAAATATTTAGCTTTATTTAGTCTGGCAAACAGCTGATTTGTATCCGGCAATGGATCCACCTGTCCTTCTGTAATAGCATTCAGTCTCCTGTAATCTATACAGAGTCTATGTTCTCCAGAGGGCTTCCTTAAGAGTACAACACCGGAACTATACGAAGACTCACTGTGCGAAATAATTCCTTCCTTCAATAGATAGTCTATCTCTTCCTTCAAAGCTTTTCCTTAGCAAACGGAATCGAATATGGTTTCATACAGACAGGTGTGGAGTCTATGAGTTTCATATCATATTCCAATAGGTTTGTATGCCCTGGTCGGTCTGTTAACACCTCTGCATGATTATTTAGAACCTGTTGCACTCTCTCTTTCTGAGTTTTCGTTAAATGTGTACTGATTTTCACCTGTGCTGCTGTCTCACAGGGGTGTAATGGATATTCAAATGATGAAAGTGGTTCCTTTTTCATCTCCATGGCGATGGACAAGGTCAACAAGTGTGTCTCTTCCTGATGTTCTCTTTCCAAATATTTCTTCAGGAGATTCACATGATAGATTTTTTCTTTCCCCTTCTTATCTATCTTATAATTTGTTCTAGACACCTTCTCTAGAACTGTATATGGACCCTGCCATCCAATTTGTAACTTATTCTGACTCCCGGGCAAAAGAAGCAGTACTTTCTCTCCCACAGCCAAATTTCTGTCTTTCGCCTTCCTGTTATAATAGGCAGCATGTTTCTTCCTGGCTTGTTTCAAATTTTCATTGGCAAGTTTCCAGCCAGTTTTTAACCGAGTGGTCAGCTCATTCACATATTGGTATGAAGATGTAATGTTTTCCTCTGCCTTTTCATCAGTCCACGTTCTTAACAAAGCTACATATGGACCTTTAATTGTGTGGACCTATTTGTCCATGCACCGGTATGGTCTCTTCCACTCGAAGCTTTATAGTGATGATTTTTCCTCCCAGAATTATCATTCACAAAACGACCGCTACCAATTTTTCTTTTGGGGCTTTCTCCCCTCTTAAAATTCTTGATGAGAGATTTCCTCTCTACATCCTCTTCCTCCAGTTTGTTTAAGTCCGATTGAGGGATTTTCGGCTTATCCTGGGGTAAGACATCTTTTTGCACTCTCCGCATAGTGGCCATTGTAAAACAGTTAAGTGAAGCTTGTCCGTGAAAAGGGGCTTCCCATTCCATTTGGTCCACTTTATCAAATCTATTTTTCTTTTTATTATCAGGCCTAATTTTGCCCCGTGGCGTGTCCAGGTCCTGATCCATGTTCCCACTTGTGGGTGTTCCCTCATGTGCTATGCTACACCTTTCTACAAAATTCTCAATGTCCCATCTTGCTTTGGGCCAATAATAATTGTGAGCCACCTTTTGAATGATGGTACCTATCTTCTCATGGTCCCCATCTGGTTTCACATGTAGGCTCCTTATTAAGTCTGTCCTATATCTTTTTGGAAGAACCAGCTGTCCGTGACCATTGGATCTAGCTCCAGTCTTCCTATACATCAACTTGTTTTTCATGTAAAAATCTCCCTTGCCTGGAGTTGTATGACAAGTTGACAATTTTCTGAAACAAGGCTTGAGTGTTTTATCCCCAGCCTGTGCCTTCCTCATCTCTTCTGGAGTGGTATCTAACATAATATCCTCCTCCTGTCTTGAGGTCGACCTGACCTGAAGGGTTGCCATATACACAGGTTTCCTTCTGCAACGGTCAGTGTCATGATTGTCCATCTGACAATTTTTACACCACCTTTTTCCTTGGTTGAAAGATTTTCTTTCATCATATTTCCTTTCATCGAATTGTGGGAATTTATTTTTATTTTCATACCGTGGCCTATCAAATTGGTGCTTACCTTTATTTTGATCCCTAGGATCAAATTTATTAAAGTTCTGTGGTGCCCTAAAGTTATCCACCTGTTTCTTTTTATTACCTGTTACCTCTGCTTGAGCTGCTTGATACCTTTCAGCAACATTTAGCAACTCACCCAGCCTCTCTGCACCTTGTTCCATGAGAAACTTTCTCAGGTCTGGAGCCATGGACTCTCTTAGTTGCTCTATAAGGACCATTTCCTTAAGATCTTGGGTTTTCCCCAGAGAAGTCCATTTCTCCAAGTATGTCTCTATTCGTGCAGAGAACTGGTGATAGGTTTCACCTGACAGTAGTTTAGCATTCCTAAATTTTTTCCTATAAAATTCTGCATTCTTTTCATACCTTAACAAAAGAGCCTGCTTTAGCATGTCATAATTTTCCTGATCACCTCTGCTCATTTTTGCAAAAACTTCATAAGCTGCCCCACGAAGTCCCTGAGATAACTTTAAGCTCCACCTTTCTCTCTCTAACCCATACGTGGTAGCTAATAGTTCATACCTATTTATATAGCTCTCAATATCATCGTCTTTCTCAACAAAATGATCTAAATGAAAATTCATAGCTGAGGTTGAGGCTCCTTGAGTAACCGTAGCATCAGAGGCAAAGGGACTGGCACCATTTTCAGGAGCATGGCCTTGAAACTCAAACTCCCTTAGTCGTAACTCATGTTCCCTTTGTAATCTCTTCTCCTCCTTCTGCTTCCCTTTCTGCAGCTAATCTCTTCTCTTCCCTTTCTGCAGCTAATTTCTTCTCTTCCCTTTCTGCAGCTAATTTCTTCTCTTCTGCTTCCAATTTCTTAGCCTCTTTGTCAGCCTCAATCTGCAACCTCTTAGTCTCAGCCTCAGCTTGCAACCTCTTAGTCTCAGCCTCAGCTTGCAACCTCTTAGTCTCAGCCTCAGCTTCAAATTGTAACTTCTTAATTTCCCTTTCAGCCTCTAACTTTCTTTCGGCTTCAAACCTTCTTTCTTCGCGTTCAATAAATTTGTCACATTCCGTAGTGACATAGGCAACCATAACTTGCCCATCTAATCCTAATTCTTTTGCAGTCTGAACCGCAGCAGATCGAAATTTGGCCAGGTCCGCCATTGTCTATCAGGTAAATTTATACAATGTCTAACCAACAATTCAATCTCTAATGGACAACACAGGCACCGTGAGCTCAACCTTATTTAATTCCACCCAAGGATACCTTTTAATTCTTATATTCCCTGAAGTGAATTACCCCCAATATTTTTAATAGGGAAAGATTCAAAATCCCAAGAGCGAGACCCCAATATATGTGGTGAAGTGGGATGTTATAAATATTTATAGGGAACTTAGTGTACTGACTGAGATCAGCTGTGAAGGTATCTATATCTATTAAGAGTAGTGTATTATAGATAACCTTACTTGCTACCACATATCTATATATCTCAGTCAGAATTATTCTGGAATAGTGTGATGCTACGTTATGTGTCTAGGGTATGTGTATGGTGAAGTGTAAGTCACAACAACAGACAGATAAACAATTTAATTTAATCCACTACTCTTGACAACACTGTGACACTCACATACATATAACACTCTATGAGAATATCTTAAGGAGTCACTGATAACTTTCAAATAACAATATGTATTCATTACTGGCATGAATGAATATGTGTCCTGATTCAACTACAAGGGAATCAGGAATCACAATCAATTTAAATTACAAGTTATGTACAGAATGTATTTAATATGAATATTGTAGTGACATATATTATTACAAATGTTCTATGTGTGTCAGTTGTGTAGTAGTAAAATGAGGTAATACTGGTTTTGTTTTGTTCAAGCTCTGTTGGTATTTGTCATCATGACTTCAATAGTTTGTCTTTAGGGACTAGTATTGGGGATGTTCACAGTTCCTGATTTTAAGACAAGTAAATTCCCCTCTGAATGTTATTTTTACAAAGTCATTTCAAGATGAGGGGACATAATGTTGAGCTCAGCTGGCCAACTCTGCTTATCTTGCGTGATGGCGGCAGGAAAGGACTCCTCTGCTCGAATTCTCCTCTGGGCTCTGGAGACACCTCACTGATAGCTAAAAGGACCAAGGAGTATGCTGTCCGACACTGGATTCAGCAAAGCTCTGACCAGGTGCTGCTCAGTACCATCAAGACCACTGTCCCTGATATCAAGAAGGATGTACCTTCTACTTCATAACTAATTTATATTCTCTTTTACACTGATCACAATACAGCACAAACATTGCGTTCAGAGCGTTAGGCCAACAGTCAGCTTCATTTGAAATACTTTATTCCAGTATTACCCTTCTTAATGGTTACTACGCCTCTGCACTTCCAGCATTATTTCTTTCTAGTCAATCATCCAGGTGTCAGTGTACTGTTTGGCCATTCCATGCCGTTTTACTTCTCTCCGACACCCTCTGTTCAGGCTGGAGCATTTTAGGCTTTACCTCACGTTTGCCACTGAACTACACATATATATACAGGCATAAATCAACAATTCACATTCAATTTTCATTAAAAGATATTAAATGGTTCAAGCTTACCACAATTCATACGAATAACACAGATACGTTGATTAGCAATGAATTCTGGCACAAACTGGCACAAATTCCATCTGCTTATGTTCCAGGCTTTTATTTAGCAAAATATGAGCTGGCTTCAACGCACTGTTGCTTTATCAAGCTTCTTTAAACAAGTGGTCTCGAACTAACGCTCCCAAGTGTGTATATCAGCGAGACTGGCCAATGAGCCACGTTTCGACAAGTGTTTGAAAAAATGTTATCTTTTCCCGTCTCCCCTAACAACCAAGATAGTATTTATAGCCCGACCAATCGTGGTTAGGCTTTCATTTGTTGCGCTCCAATCAATTTGGAGTTTACATGGTAGGCTATTTCTGTAACGTAAATTTTTTTCAAACACGTTAAAAAAAAATCTTATGAGCAGAAATGATTTTATGCTGTCAGGCACCCCCAATATTTTATTTTGGGTATAATTTATTAATTCCTGGACTATTTGCGTAACGTTTTACATATTATTTGTCAGCAAGCCCTAAGGAACCCAAAAATACTAATTTAAAGGAGCTACGTGGCTGCGTTCAAAATATGCAATTTCTTCTACCTCCTGTTTCGAAGATGTGCTGTCTGGGTACTGTTATGTGTTCAAACGTAAACCCATCTAATGTTGTCTTTTCTAATAAGAGTTTGTTATGATTTATAAACCTAACTCTGGGAAAGGGTAGTGTAGTTTATCACTGTCCGTCTGAAAAAAAATTAGTGCATGTAGACTTACACGCGTGATGGCAGCATTTGTGTATCGCGCGACGCGTGTTGCATGCGTTCCTGATTTTCAGCCCTCCCCTCTCGCTATCCTTTTGTCCATCTGTTCGTTCGTTTTGGTAACGTAATATAATTAATGTTAGGATTAATTTAGGTCATTACGCAGTACGTCTCAATGTTTTTCTTAGAAATGCAGCACACGTTTCATTGAAGAAGGCGGGTAATAATACAGTAAGCTTTTATATCAACGTGAAAGCGTTACAATTTGCAGACGAAGCAGAAAACAAGGGGGATTTCGAGTACATTCTTTGTGACAGCACTGTCATTTTCCCATTGCTCTTCTCTTTATTAATTTTATTTGTTAGGCTTTATATTTACCTAATAATTTATATATGTGGATTAGAATATTTCATGACAACTACCAAGCTATGAACAGATCAGAACAAATAGTCATTCTGCGCCTCAGAACAGGACACAACCGACTCCGCAGCCACATGTATACAAAATTCAAGATTGGCAATTCAGCCATGTGTACATGTGGACAGGCACCCCAGACTGCGGAGCACGTACTTCAAGATTGCTCCGAATATGATATATTGAGGCAAACCCACTGGCCCAGAGAAACAACACTGGAAGCAAAACTATACGGACCTCTGTATGAACTACAAAAGACAGTGAAGTTTATACAAGAAACAACATTGCAGATATAGACAATATAGTTCAAGCGAACGAAAGAAGAAGAAGAAGAAGAATCTCCTGTCTGGCTAAGGAGACAATGAGCGATACTACGTAGGTTGTATATATTGTTTCAGGTTATATGCTGCCCTGAGTGTCATACACAATATCTAGTGACCTAGTCAGCAAATAAATGTTCAAGTTTGTCAGAGCTTTTGCCAGTATTAACTGTGTCATCTTGACGAGTGGAGGACCCGCAGTGGTGGGGTTCTATCCAATCATACTGCTGTACGAGGCCTAGGAAGGACTTTGTTTCAGATAAGTAGCTCAGTGTTGGGCTACTCTTCAATTTTCAAACAACACCAGATTAACCCACCTACGAATAGACTATGTAATGATGAAAACCTGTGGTGTATTTAGAAGACATTTGACAGTCATATGAGTTATAAAGTAACATTTAGATTCATCTATTCAAGAAAGCACAAAAATAGAGACAGATTCCATTAGGAAGTAAGAAAACAGTGAAATTGAACTATATTAATTTAAGAAATTAATTGTAAATGTGTTATATATATAAATATTTGAAAGTGACCGCTAATTTTATTTTGTATGCAATTGAATTTCATTTGAAACATTAACAAAGAACAAAGAAGAAAAGATCTTGTACATAAATAAATTATAAATTGTACCCAGTCTTCAGTGAATTATTTAAATTTGGTTTAAAGTTCTTGTGTAATTAATTACCCCTAACAGAGTCATTGTTTAAGTTAGTCTGGAGAGGAGCCCATAGGAATCTAGATAGCATATTACCATCTCATCTAGGAACCTATACAGCTTGACTATACCTTTGATGTCGATACACCAATTACTCTTTTCAGAGAATAGGATATTTCTTGTAAGACCAGTCTCTTATCTGGCACTATCCTGGTATCATCTGATACATCTATTAGTCCAGGATAATATCACCATCATTATATCTTTCCTCTCGCTACAGTGGTATGACAAAGTCACAAATGTGGAACTAGTGACAAGAGCCACCCACGTGCCAGTGGAACAAGAGTTGAGAAGAAGACTCTGGCGATGGATAGGACACACATTGAGGACACCTGTTGATAGCATTACAAGGCAGATACCCAGGAAAAGAGAGGCACAGGTAGACCAAAAACAGTGGAGAAGAGAACTGGATACATAGGTGACAATCATGAGGAAAACATGGAAAGAACTTGAGCGGTTGGCACGTGACAGGAGGACATGGCATGTGCTTGTTGAAGGCCTATGCTCATTGGAGAGCTAAACGGTATTGATTGATTGATTGATTGAATGCACTTTGTATTTGTTTAATTACTTTCAAATTACTTTTACGTGCCAAGTCACAGAGGTCAACGAATTCGTGCGCTTAAAAAACATGAATACAGATTTTAAAAAACAAGTAAACAAGGCGTCCCTTTGATGGTTAAAAATAAAATAACTATTTTGTGGAAAGAGGAAGCTTAATTGCGACATAGAAATGAGTCAGTTTAAAATTAAAAATATATGGCCTTGATAATTTAATTAATTGAGATTTGAATGCTCGATTGGCTCAGCGGTTAGAGTGCTTTCCTCTCGCGGCGAGGTTACTGGGTTCTGTGATTGAAACGTGGTAGCGTCACGCTTCAGTCTACCCATCTGTAAATCGGTACCTGACTCTGCTCTTGAGTTTGGGAAGACAAAGGCAGAGAGGGAGGAAACTTGTCGCCCCACATGATAAAAAAGCTGGACCTAGTATGGTGTAGTCTCTAACACGTCACAATTCCTGCGATCTGCTATGTGAGTACTTACCAAGATAGATTACAATATTATAATAATAAAAATAATAGCTCCTTCAGTCATAACTGACTATGGGAATGCGCCCCTGAAGTGACAGCCCTCAGCTGCTTATTTTCCTGGTGCATTTCCGAAATTTTCTCCTCTCTTCTGCTTGTTGTGTGAGCTTCTTTTCGCTCAACCTGAGGTGGCGACGTAAATAGCATCGCCACTTGGTGCGATTGGCAGCTTCATCCTCCCACGCTGCTGGATTTATGTCAAGTGCCCTCATGTCTCTCTTGCACACATCTTTGAACCTCAGCTGCGGTCGCCCAACTGTTCTTTTGCCATCTGCTAGTTGGCCATAGAAGATACCTTTTGGGATGCGACCATCTTCCATGCGGCGGACATGGCCAAGCCAGCGTAGTCTTCGCTGTCTAAGCAGTGTACACATTTATCTTTCCAAGAAATGCCAAGGATGTGGCGGAGGCATCGTAGATGGAAGGTTCTGAGTCTTCTTTCTTGCCTAGCATAGGTTGTCCAGGTCTCACACTGCCATATAGGAGTGTGCTGGTGACGCGGGCGTTATTTACCGCAGCTTTGGTCTTCATTGTGAGTTTGGAGTTTCCCCAAACACGCGATGTGAGGCAGGCAAAGGTAGCTGCAGCTTTGCCAATGCGGTTGTCAATTTCTGTGTCCAGTGAGAGTTTGTCATTGATGGTAGACACCAGGTATGTGAAGTGGTGCATCACTGCCAATTCATAGTTATCGATAGTGATAGCTGGTGCAGCACCCACATCCTGACTCAGCACATTCGTTTTCTTTAGACTTATTGTGACGCCAAAGTCCGTGCATGCTATTGGACTGCCTGCCAAGATGGATTACAGTATAGGGAGTGTTTAATGAATTTGTTGACAAATTTAGTTCCGCATTTAAAAAGTGAGAGAACATACCAAGAATTTCAGTGGGTGAACATAATATAAACAACCTGAAATACGCTGAAGATACAGTCTTAATAGCAACACGTGACAAAATAGTTACAGGTAATAATTGATACAATAGTGACAGAAAGTAAACAAAAATGAAGACCTTGACCTAAATAGCAGAATGACGGAGGTAATTGTGATGTCGAAGTAAATGGCTAACCCAGAATGCACTAGCAAAGTAAATAGGTGAATAGTAGAATAGTCCAGGCAAAATGTGCGATTAATGAAATGAAAAGTATTTTATGTTACCAACCTGTGTCAATGGACGTAAGAAAACACGTTCTTCAGTGTAATGTAGAGCCAATCTTGACATTCAGGGAAGTCAATTATGGACAATAATTTAGCAACTACGGAAATCCCTGGAGGCCAGAGAGTTGTGGTTTGATAGAAAAGAATATTAAGAATACCATGACTAGTGCGCTTTCCTTTCACTGTGAAGCTACTCGGCCCTGGGATTGAAACTTGGTAGTGTCACTCTAAAGTTTACCTAGCTGTATATGGCTACCTGGCTCTGGTATTGAAACTTGGTAGTGTCACTCTAAAGTTTACCTAGCTGTATATGGCTACCTGGCTCTGGTATTGAAACCCTGTAGCGTCACTCTAAAGTTTACCCAGCTGTATATGGCTACCTGGCTCTGGTATTGAAACCTTGTAGCGTCACTCTAAAGTTTACCCAGCTGTATATGGCTACCTGGCTCTGGTATTGAAACCTTGTAGCGTCACTCTAAAGTTTACCCAGCTGTATATGGCTACCTGGCTCTGGTATTGAAACCCTGTAGCGTCACTCTAAAGTTTACCCAGCTGTATATGGCTACCTGGCCCTGGGATTGACACCTGATGCGTCACTCTAAAGTTTACCCAGCTGTATATGGTTACTCGGCCCTGGGATTGAAACCTGGTAGCGTCTCTCTAAAGTTTACCCAGCTGTATATGGCTACCTGACCCTGGGATTGAGACCTGATGCGTCACTCTAAAGTTTACCCAGCTGTACATGTGTACCTGGCTCTGGCATTAAAACCTGGAAGCGTCACTCTAAAGTTTACCCAGCTGTATATGGCTACCTGACCCTGGGATTGAAACCTGATGCGTCACTCTAAAGTTTACCCAGCTGTACATGTGTACCTGGCTCTGGCATTAAAACCTGGTAGCGTCACTCTAAAGTTTACCCAGCTGTATATGGGTACCTGGCGCTGGGATGGAAACCTGGTAGCGTCCCACTCCAGTCCACCCAACTGTATATGAGTACCTGTCATGAGTTAGAGACGGTAAAAGGCAGCGCGGAAGGTAACTGGTCACCCCACCTCACAAAAACACTGTACCTAGTATGATGAAGTCTCTAACACTTTACTGCCATTCGGCAGTATCTGCTAAGTGACTAGCTTACCTTTTTTTAATCATGACCAATAAACAGAGTAATGAGGATCTCATGAAAGAAGTTAGCGGGCATCAAAAGATAATTTCTCATAATAGAAAGAAGTAACCATATTTCTTTGAGAATATATTGTTGTGACAACTGGAAAGGGTGCAGGAAAGCCTAGATAGAGGATGAAACACAGAGAGGTTACCGGATTGTTTAACACAGTGGCATGGGGATAAATCCTCAACAGAATTGATGAACATCACTGGGGACAGAAAGTTGTGGATAGACATGATCACCTATACCATTAGGCTTGTGTATGCCATGTTTTTGTTAGTAATTACAACGCTGAAGAGCCAGAGTAATGGAGACCTTGAAAGCCTAAGAGTAATACTCCCCAAACTGTGTCAGAGATTGAAAAGAGTTATGATACAATGGATTTCATCTCATTGCAACATTCCTGCCAATGAAGAGGCTGACAGATTGGCAAAGGAAGGTGAAAAGCTACCTCAGTTTGATACAAGCATAACTTTGGAAGAGGTACAGAGTTTTGTCAGAAACATATACAGGAACAAGTGGGATGCAGAGCATCCAGGCTGTCACGAGAGGGTCTATTATTATTGAAATTATAAGATATCCTGGACAAAAAGTTGTATCAGGTGATACCAGGATAGTGCCAGATAAGAGACTGGTCTTATAAGAAATACCCCTTTTTCTGAAAAGAATAAGGGTGTATCGACATCAAAGGTAGGAAGTTTCTAGGTATGATGATATTATATGTTCCTAGATCCCTATGGGCTCCCTCTCAAAATCCTCCTATGATTATATTATTATTATTATTGTTGACTCTGCTAGGGGTAATAACTAAATTATCTACCAACAAGAACTTGAACTCAACTTAAATAATTAAGTAAGTCTGCTGGTAAATATTTACAATTTATTTTTACAGTTCTTATTTTCTTCTTGAAAATCTTTAACGAAAAACAAACTTCAATTACAAAATTAAATAAATATGCACTTGAAAATTGTTCAACAAAATTTTTCAAAGGTCTCTGAATTTGTAGGAGGTTATCACTGGATTGACATCACTCTTGTAGAATATCTAAGCTATATCTTTATATTACTGTTCTTTCACTGTCCTTGTATTTTAAGTTATCACTGGCTATAACTATGCCCCAACATGGGTCATCATTTGATTACTGTCTATAATCTTGGAGTGACTGGTATACTCTACAGTGGCCTTGTTTTTCACTCATCTGTAGAATGAAGCTGGTTCCACTTGGTCCTGGGAGTAAAGTTAATGATCTTCCTCCAGGCGGTAGGTACTAGCTGATTGGCCCTGTGAACTCAAAAGGCACTTGCATCAGGAGTTCCCTCAGTAGTGGATGACTTTATTATGTGTAGTTGGGTTTACAGGATATAACCTGAAACGAATTAGAGGTAACCCCTATATTTTCCATCACTATCCCACTATCACAAAGGTTGGGGATGATAGACAGTTTCAGACAGTGTGCTAGCAGATGCACAGGACATAGTATAGAAGCAACAACCAAATCCAGTTCACTGTAACTACAATTTCCCTCTAAATCCTTAGTTAGAGCCAGTTGTCCATGATCCGCCTCCATACAATGATTAAGTCTTGTATAAAATACTAAGTAATAGCTTAAACAATCCAGTAAAACAATCGCTTTCATTCTTCCTTACGTTCCTGGTGTGTGTGTCCATTCCATCAAGAAATAATTCTTTAAATGCTTTTCTAAACCTACAGACACACTTTTACCACCATTCTCAATTATTTGAATATATATCTTGGCAGTGTTTTGCCTCCAGAAATTTCACAATGGTTCTAACACATCTACACACTTCCTAACGCACAAGTGAATTAATCAATAGAAATATATATATATATATATATATATATATATATATATATATATATATATACATATATATATATATTATATATATATATATATATATATATAATATTATATATATATTATATATATAATATATATATATATATATATATATATATATATATATATATATATATATATATATATATATATATATATATATATTATATGTATATATATATATATATATATATATATATATATATATATATATATATATATATATATATATATATATATAAATATATATATATATATATATATATATATATATATATATATATATATATATATATATATATATGTATTCTTTCTTACCCTCAGGCACATACAGTCGAGCTGTTAATGGTTGTAATGGTCTGCTCTCAGTTACAAAAGGCAAAGGCACTATTCACTAACACATTTTGCGCTCGCTGTAATTTTCAAAATATGACTGGCCTATTTCCGTTTAGAACACACTCTATATATAGTCCAGGGTCGGACGCCCGAGGGGGTTTCCTGCTCACTAGTATTTTGCGTTCCGAAAATGTATGTAAGATCTGTCTATGTGTAAAAATCAGGAAAACTAAGATTTTAGTTATCTACGTTATTCCTGGAGCGATTTTCTTTATCTAAAGCTTAAAACACGCCCTGTATTATTCTACATCTTCCTAGCTAATAGTATTTTACTTTCCTAAGTGCATTTTATTCTATGCGTACTCTAAACAGCAAAATTATGGACTAACCTGAGGCTTCGATGCATTCAACCAGAGATTTCTCTCTTAATATACTACTGGTCGTAAAAGTCTCTGCATAGACGTGTAGAGCAACATCTCCAATATCGTATTGGTGACCTCTTCCAGGTGGTACTTCTTTCCTAAGTCTGCAATTAATTGTCATCCTCCCTCCGTTTGCACAGATTAGTCCTGGCCATTTTGACTGTACAATGCTTTAGTAAACAAGGCATAAAGGTACCCTCTGATTGGTCCGTGTATCAAGCAGTTCTTACAAAGTATGGCGCGCGGTTTGGTTAGAATTACTCAGAAGGACGTGTTGTGAAACAGACCACTTCACGACACAGGCCACGAAAAAATAATGATATATATTACCAGTTCAGCAGAAGAGAAAAAGAGGTATTCTTCAGACTTTGCACGGGCAAAACAGACTGGGACAACATCTATTAAACAAGCTAAAGATAGAAACTCCCGATGAGCGTAACTGTGGCACCGATAAAATTATTGCTGAACATCTGCTTAATTTTGCCCAACATGTGAACAACAGAGAAAGCATATATGGCTGTCACCAGTACCATTCCTGGAAAAAGTATATTTATGTCCTCAAGCTGACCATTGCTTTCTTTGAACATATGCAATTAGACGTCTGAGAGTGTACGACGAAGAAGAAGAAGAGGAAGAAGAATCATAGTTTATACAAACACCATATCTGTCTTCACCTCAGCAGAGCCGAATTATCAGAAGGCAACTAACTGATCATCAAATAACGTTCTTTTTATTTTTGTTTTAAGTAGATCTGAAGGCTGACATTAGTACCGTGGTAATTATCTACAGACATTTAGAAGGACATTTAATTCATCTATGACCCTGAGTGCTCATCATACATGGGGATTCTACAGCAGTATTTCAGTAAACACCTATGTGATGCTTTCAGTCACAGAGTTTAGTTCCTCGTGACAACTTAGACTTTCAACTAATTTATGCCAGGTCCTTCTGTCCTACACCTCCGCTCAAGATCTTTTCATGTCTTCTTTATCCTTTTAGAAAATAGGCGAGTGATAGGCACTGGACAGACAGACAGACAGAAAGACAGAGAGAAATATAAACAAAAAGAAAGAAAGAAATACACACAGACATAAAGACAGAAAGAAATATAAACAAAAAGAAAGAAAGAAATACAAACAGACATAAAGACAGAAAGACATATAAACAAAAAGAAAGAAAGAAATACAAACAGACATAAAGACAGAAAGAAATATAAACAAAAAGAAAGAAAGAAATACAAACAGACATAAAGACAGAAAGACATATAAACAAAAAGAAAGAAAGAAATACAAACAGACATAAAGACAGAAAGAAAGATAAACAAAAGAAAGAAAGAAATACAAACAGACATAAAGACAGAAAGACAGATAAACAAAAGAAAGAAAGAAATACAAACAGACATAAAGACAGAAAGAAAGATAAACAAAAGAAAGAAAGAAATACAAACAGACATAGAGACAGAAAGACAGATAAACAAAAGAAAGAAAGAAATACAAACAGACATAAATACAGAAAGAAAGATAAACAAAAGAAAGAAAGAAATACAAACAGACATAAAGACAGAAATAAATATAAACAAAAAGAAAGAAAGATATACAAACAGATATTAAGACAGAAAGAAAGATAAACAAAAGAAAGAAAGAAATACAAACAGACATAAATACAGAAAGAAAGATAAACAAAAGAAAGAAAGAAATACAAACAGACATAAATACAGAAAGAAAGATAAACAAAAGAAAGAAAGAAATACAAACAGACATAAAGACAGAAATAAATATAAACAAAAAGAAAGAAAGATATACAAACAGATATTAAGACAGAAAGAAAGATAAACAAAAGAAAGAAAGAAATACAAACAGACATAAATACAGAAAGAAAGATAAACAAAAGAAAGAAAGAAATACAAACAGACATAAAGACAGAAATAAATATAAACAAAAAGAAAGAAAGATATACAAACAGATATTAAGACAGAAAGAAAGATAAACAAAAGAAAGAAAGAAATACAAACAGACATAAATACAGAAAGAAAGATAAACAAAAGAAAGAAAGAAATACAAACAGACATAAAGACAGAAATAAATATAAACAAAAAGAAAGAAAGATATACAAACAGATATTAAGACAGAAAGAAAGATAAACAAAAGAAAGAAAGAAATACAAACAGACATAAAGACAGAAAGAAATATAAACAAAACAAAGACAGAAAGACAAACAGACATAAAGAACGATAAACAGACATACAGAAAGAAAGAAAGAAAGAACGAAATAAAGACAGAAAGAAACACAGACAGAAAGACAGACCGATTGAGTGACATAAAGAAAAAAAGACAAGAAAGAAAGACAGAAACAAACAGACACGCAAGCAAACCAACAAGCAAACAAACAAACAAAGAAAAAATGGAGGACATTAGGACAACAGAAAATTAACAGAAGTGATAGCCACTCAGGGGGTTCGAACCAGGGACCATCAGAACGGCGCCATCGCTTCGATACAACAGTGAACCATGACAGAACACGCGAAGCTAAGCACCACCTTCCTCCCTCTCCCCCCCCCCCCTCCCCCCCCCCCCCCCCCCCCCCCCCCCCCAAAAAAAAAATATCAATCACCAGCTGCAGATACTCTCACAATACTACATGCAACTATGAAACTTTGAACCCGGGATGACCCGGACTTGGACATTAACGCTGTCCCTGTAGTGTGTCTCGGAATTATTTCTTTTTTTAATTTAAGGGGGTCATAGTCGGAGTGGGGGCCTGTCGAACACATCGATTATGAGTCAAATTGCTTTGTGGGTGCCTTTCTGTCCTGTTTTATAGATTCTCCCGAGTCCGTTTCTGGTAACTGTCTTAAGTTTATAAAGGACAGGCTAACGGACACATTGTTCATCTCTAATTATTAACTTTTACGACATGCTGGTCCAACATTTTGCGCCCTAAAGGGGGCTCCATGATCCACGTGAAGGAGAAAAAAGAAAACCACGCACAGAATACTTTTTTGTGGACAACTGTAGCACGTGATCTCATCTTCATGGGCAGTTAATTGGTAAAAAGAAACCCTTTACACCCCCATTGAGGCATATTGGGAATATGGTGTTAGGCCCATATTATCTTGACCGTCGGCACGCCTTAACCTTCCCAGAGTTGCTCTGGTACCCATTTGGGGCTGGGTCGACCCAGGAGCCGTTTGTGGCCTAAAAAATTCCCGCCTCATTTGGGGATCGAACCATAGACCACTGCGCTAGGAAGCCAGTGCACTAACCACTATGCTACCGCGGCTCCCAAGTTAATTGGTAAAGACAGGCATTTATCTTTTTTAAATTAAAGTTTTGCCTAATTTTTTTGGTGAAGTGCGCTCTGTTCAACCTAGAAACAAGGTCCGTTGGTTATATTAGGGCGCAAGTCCAAATATAAAATACCTTATGGTCTGATGCCTATTTACTTGACAGAGACTTGGGAGCGTGTGTGTGAGAGAGCAAGAAAGAGAGAGAGAGAGAGGGAAAGAGAGAGAAATAGTACACAATATACCCTAATTGTGACCACATATCTTTGAACCGGCTACTCTATGCACGAGAAATACTTCACATTTTTTGGTATCTAAATCGTCTAGAGATAGAGGGTATACACCCACATTAGAACTCACTTGTTGGTTGAAACAAGGATTCCATGCACACAAAAGATACCTCATATTTCATGTAACAATTTGTTTTAAAACCTTCTGTAACAATTTGTTTTTACATGATGAGGTTGCCAGCCTCAGCACAACTTTATATTAGTCGCCTCATACGACATGCTTGAGTGTACAGTGGTCCTATCCATTCTTTGTCTCATAAGACTATTTTTTTTTTTTTTTTTTAACGTACGCCCGCTATTACTCGAGGCGAGAATCTCCGGTTAGTATATCTAACCTGAGACTGATTTTTACGTGAGTATCCTTTTTTTCCCTGTACACTGACAGGTGTCCACTCGCCATTCAGGCAGATACTCGCCGTCTTCAGAGGGTACCCATTAGAGCTGGGTCGGCTCAGGAGCCGCCAGTCCCTGGTCGACGACACTTCTTCAAATTTCTCGCCAGGGCTCGAATTAATCCAGTCCACGGCCCGATCGCCGACACTCGTTCAAATGTCCTCGCCCGGGCTTGAACCTGGATCACCCGATCGCCAGCGCAGTGTGGTAACCATTACACCAGCGCGGCTCCCAGACTAATGTTTTGACTTAGAAACAGAAACATAAAACAAATATTTTGACTTAGAACCAGAAACATAAGACAAATATTTTTACTTAGAAACAGAAACATAAGACTAATGTTTTGACTTAGAAACAGAAACATAAAACCAATGTTATGACTTAGAAACAGAAACATAAGACTAATATTTTGACATAGAAACAGCTTAGCTGAAGCATTCTAACGTCTGTGTGAAAATGGACGTAAAGCGAGACCTGATCTTATTATCCTTACGATCCCCAGGAATGTGAGTTTAACTCTTTGGTTTGCTTTTGATTTGAAGCACTGTCTTCATTGCACACAGACAACTCTATCAGTGCTCCTGATCTCCTCCCTTATATCACACAAAGAGAATCGCAGCACAGTGCACGAACTCCGTAGCACCGGTGAGGATCCCAAAGTGTATATACAGAAATTTTATAAATATTTTTGTGGTGGGTAGGTTTCCTAATTTTTAAATTTTGCCAGGGCAGCGGCCGGATGGACCTACTCTTTACGATTTCCAACTGCCGAGGGATTTTTAACGTTCGCTTGCACACGGAACATCCTATTTTTCGCCTAGCACCTTTAGAATTTGAAACGGACGCCATACTTAATTAGCCACTCCGACCCCCTGTCAGTCTTTACCAAAGGCGTACTTAAATTATTTTGTTTCCCTATGCGGATCATTCATTTGCCTCTCTTCCCCCCCAAAACACACATCAAACAGACAAACATATATTATGCTTGCAAGTATTTTTTAACAGTACAGTTCTTTTACAATAGTGACCGATGGCACACCACTCCTGGCTGACATCCGGGGCCAACCATCTCCCTCGCTCCCCCCTTTGTACACCACTGCTCCTTACCCTGGCCATTTTTGGGGGGTGAGTCCCAGTGCTTTATTGCAAACCTAAAGGGCTTCCCCAACTCAGCGGGCTCAACACTGGTAGAGTTAGTAAAACATACCAGACCAACTATTTGGCGAGTGATGCAATGCCACGAGGTGAATGACTTTCTACCCTTGAGGGGATCAGCGAGGGCTGATAAGAACATATTTGTACAAACCTTTAGATTGTAATGTCAATCGTGTTTCAGTCACATGAATGACAGATCAGGACCAACGATATGAGCTTCTCAATTTAACCATAAAGAGACTAGAGTTACCAACTAACGAAAAAAAAACTCCCATGAAATGTCTAAAACATGAGTTAATATCGTATATACAGGGTGACGAAGAAACCATGAAGATGTCTATAAAACATGTGTTCATATCACCATTAAAATAAAAACAGGGTTACGATGAAATCATGAAGATGTCATACAATAAGAGGTGGTTACGATAAAACCATGAACGTATCTAAAACATGTCTTAATGTTACCATAAAAATACAGGGTTGCGAAGAAATAAAACAAGAAGGTGTCAAAAACATGTGTTAATATCAGCATTAAAAAAACAGACTTACGAAGAAATAAATTAGCTATCTTAAACAGGTGTTAATGCCACCTTGCAAAGACAAAGTTACGAAGAAATCATAGAGATGTCTAAAAAAAAAGGTGTCATTGTCACCATAAACAAACAGAGTTACGAAGCATAAATTTAGATATCTCAAACAGAAGTTAATGCCACCATAACACAAATTTACAAGAAATCATGAAGATGTCTAAAAACAGGTGTCATTGTCACCATAAACAGAGTTACGAAGAACAAATTTAGATATTTAAAACAGGTGTTGATGTCATCATAAAAAGATAGCGTTACGAAGAAAGCATGAGAGACAGACGTAACAAGATCATGCATCTCTGCTACTAAGACAGGCTGAAAAATAATTCTTTTGCTACATCATTAGCGGTGGTGGAAGGAGCTTCCATCATAAGACTTTTAACGGGTGAAGATCTGACCCCCAAGCTAAGCTGATGCCAAGGAGGGAAAGGATAAACACCATTAAGGAAATCTTGAAAAAAAGTCACACATACACACCAAGAATGGAGTTTGAGGCATGTATATAGGGACAAAGTAAACAAAAGTATAAATTATTTATTAATATTAATGAAACTATGTTCTGCTATTTATAATATAACAAACTTTCAAGATACAACTACTGAGAAAACTTTAAAAAAAAACGTATTGAAAAAGTCTTACCTGAAAACCAACGTCCAAAGAAATATAACACGAAAATTATTCCTGGTCATAAACTGGGTGTCGTTAAACACGATACGTATCAAGCAACGTATTCGTAGTCATAAACTCGATGTCGTTAAACAGCCGTATGAAACAAGAAACTTATTCGTAGTCGTGAAATGGCTATCGTTAAACAGCCGAGTGACAAGAAATATAGCAAGAAACTTGTTCCCGGTTATAAACTTGGTGACGTTAAACAACCGTGCGAACATGCAATATACGTGCTGTCATTAAACAACTGTGTGAACATGAAATATAAGAAGAAACTTGCTCCTGGTTATAAACTTGGTGTCGTTAGCAGTGCGAATAAGAAACAATTTTGCTCCTGGTTATAAACTTGGTGTCGTTAGCAGTGCGAATAAGAAACAGTCTTGCTCCTGGTTATAAACTTGGTGTCATTAGCAGTGCGAATAAGAAACAATCTTGCAACTGGTTATAAACTTGGTGTCGTTAGCAGTGCGAATAAGAAACAATTTTGCTCCTGGTTATAAACTTGGTGTCGTTAGCAGTGCGAATAAGAAACAATTTTGCTCCTGGTAATAAACTTGGTGTCGTTAGCAGTGCGAATAAGAAACAATTTTGCTCCTGGTTATAAACTTGGTGTCGTTAGCAGTGCAAACAAGAAACAAACGTGCTCTGGATTAAAATAAGAAAAAAAAACTTGCTATCGTTAAACAACGGTATGAACAAGAAATATAACAATAAACTTGTTCCTGGCCATAAACTTGTTGTCGTTAAATAACCGCGTGAACAAGATGTTACTGGTTATAAACTTGGTGACGTTAGACAACAGTGTAAACATGAAACGTGTTCCTAGTTATAAACTAGGAAATAAACTTCTTCCTACTAAAAAAATTTTTTTTATCATTAAGCAACCGTGTGAACAAATTATCACATACCAGATACAGAAAGCGCCTCACGAGGTAAAATCCTTTAAGCAACCAAATCAGGCGGTGGCATTCCTGGAAACTCACACAACACGCGCATCGATTCGCGCGCCTGAACTCTGCCTGTCTGTGTCTGATTTCCCCTTCTTGTTAACAGTTTAAAGCCTAGACCAAGGTTTCTTAGATTATGGTCCGCGTACCCCATAGAAGTCCATGAATGGATTCTATAGGGGTCTTAGGTTTAAAATTTAAACGGAATTAATACTTAATTTTTAATTTATGATTTTTTTAAATATTTAATTTTATTCGGGGAATTATCATAGATTTTTGTATTTGAAGAAATATATTCTTTTCACAGATCGTTTATTTTACTTCAGTGTGACTATATAGAAGCTTAAAGATGTGTCTTTTTAATGGAATATTTTATTTGTATGTACAATTTTTAATTATGCCTTTAAGTACATTTTTTTATACCAAGGAGTCCGTAGTCTTCACCGGATAATCAAAGGGGTCCATGACGCATAATAGGTTGAGAACCCGTGGGCAATAGTCACTGACAGGGGGGAAAACATCAGTCGGCATGAATATGAGGAACCTTTATTCTATTATTGTTTGGGCTTTTGGTGGGGCAAAACATATCGGAATTTATCGCACGTTATTGGCGCTATATATTTCGTCTACAAGTGTGTATTATTCAGATGAATAGTGTGTGTTTATTGTGTGAACAAGAAGTGACATATCTTCTTCTTTGTCGATCGTCCCATATCATCATCATCATCATAATCATAATAATCATCATCATCATTATCATCGTTATCATCATCATCATTATCATCCTCATCATCATCAGCATCATAATAATAATCATCATCATCATCACCATAATCATCATCATCATCATCATCATCATGATAATCATCATCATCATCATCATAATCATCATTTGTTCTCCTTACCGAACATGTATCCACCACCACAACATCTGGGTCCTCTTGTAGAAAGACTGCACTAAGCAGTCACGTGCTCTTACAGCTAAGGTTTCTGTACAAATTAGTTTTTTCATCATCAGGTTGCTAGCCCTGAGCACAACCTTTATTATACGGCTTGTACGACATGTCTGAGAGTGCAGTAGGCATGTTCTTTCTTTGTTTCTTCAGAGACCCTGCCAATATCAGGTTGTCAATCGGGACTGCCAGTTCGTCATGTAAGATAAATTGGTACAGAAACCAATGTTGTAAGAGTGTGAGCTTTGACGTAGATTTGGCGTAGAGGCGGCCATCCGATCGTGGTGGTTCCGTGATCCACGATGAACGAAAATGGGGATAATAATGATGATGATCATCATCATCATCATGGTTAAAAAAAAAGGTAAAGGATCCGGTTACACGCCCTTTGAGGCATATTGGGAATGTGGTGTTAGGCCCATATTTTCTTGACCAACGGCACACTAGGGGTGATGTGGTCAGCATCACGCCGGCCGCCTTAACCTGCCCATAGTTGCTCTAGTACCCAATTCATGAGGCTAGGTCGACCCTGGAGCCGTTTGCGGTCTAAAAAATCCCACCTCAACTGGGGATCAAACCATGGACCACTGAGCTAGGAAGCCAGTGCACTAACCACTGTGCTACCGCGACTCATGATGATGATGATCATAATAATAATAAAATGTCGTTCCTTTCATTTATAATTGTATGTATTCTCCTCAGATGAAATTCTTCCTTTTCTCCCACTGTTTCTCCCTCAGACTCACACACTCTCAAACGTACTCACAAGCTGATGTCATACTCCGACCTGCGCTGATGACACACTCCTAATAGATGTCTGGACTTCCTCGCGCCAGAGCTTGAGTTTCTCTCTCCTTGTCGCGTGCCTTCAGTTTTTTTTTTTTTCTTCTCCTAGTTTTCACTCCACGCCTGCAATTAAAAACCTCTTTTCTTCATCTGGATATCAGAGAAAGCTCATATTCCAGGGGTTTCCCGAACTCTCCTTCCTCCTTTTTCCCCACTCTCCCCATCCCCCTCTCCTCCACTAAACACTCACCAAAACAACACGGAATGTTCAGTTTCCTCATTCCGCCGTGCTGGAGCTTGTCGTCAACCGCCCACGACAACTCCAAGACGGGAAGGAACTTTGATACGGTACTGTAAAACTGCTGAAATGTGACACCGCCACTATTTGCGCATGGGTTCTTCAACAATGTAGGTTACCTGCAAGACATCACGTGTTTCACATTACACAAGGAATTCATTCCCAACTTGTACTCTGTTCCCTACGTCTTCGGCTTTAAGTAAACCTTTCCTTCAATGTAGATAATAAAAAAATTCTAAACTTTACCATTCATCGGCATAGAGAATAAATAAGCATATTAATTAATTTTTCATAAAGAAACCTTATTCGGTATAAACTATCATATGAAGGTGGCAGAAGTAACCAGAACAGACATGGTCCGCAACCAGACGATACGGCAAGGCCTCAAAACTCTGCCCCTGCAGACCCAATTAGAACAGTCTCAACTACGATGGCGGCCGGCGTGATGCTAACCACATCACCCCTAGTGTGCCGATGGTCAAGAAAATATGGGCCTAACACCATGTTCCCAATATGCCTCAATGGGCGTGTGACGGGATCCTTTACCTTTACCAACTACGATGGTTAATGCAGAATGGGAGAAGATCGGTTACAACGACAAATATGAGAAACCAAAAGTCAGAGATCCAGACCTCCATGACGACCCAGGGGTCGCTGGGAGGACAACATTAGATAACACTGACAAACAACATTTTTCTTTCTTATTTAAGAATAAATGTTCTTAGGTCAGTTTTTTGCGCTGATTTCAAATTTGAAATCCGTTTATCTCTATCACGTCGGGTTCTTAAGATATTTGTGAATACATATATTTTTGGGAAACCGTTATTTGCTCCGTTTCATTTTTACTATATAACTTTTAAAAAATTAATAAAATGCAAAATAATTCTACTTTTTATACTGCTAAAAGATGCATGACATATGTTACGTTATATTTCAAATAGTTACTGTATTTTGAAATAATTCTGAGTGAAATATGGCTTCTTGAAGTTGTAGAAATTCGGCTGATCTGTTCTGTTACGTGTGCGGATATTTTACCGATCGTGTTCACCAGAAAAACTTTACACCATTGCTAAAGAAAGCATATAAACTTTATTTCGATTCGAAAGGTTGATGATGCAAATAAATCTTGGAAGCCAAATGCAGTTTGTTCGACTTGTGCAAATACATTGGCAGGTTGGTTACGAAAATCGCCGAAGCATAAGTCGATGCCTTTTGGAGTGCCAGTAATATGGCGTGAACCGACAAATCACGCTACTGTTTGTTACTTCTGCTTGACAAATATCTATGGTTTCACTTTTAAAACTAGAAAGTCTGTGGTTTATCCAAATATTGAATCGGTTTTGAAACCAGTGCCTCATGATCCAATCACGTGTCCGATCCCAGTTCCACCAGAACAATATCCATTGGACGTGAATGAACCATCAGAAAGTGATAGTTTACCTGCTTTAGAAACTAATTCTGACTCGGATTATGTACCGGTGAATGATGGTGTTCACTTAATTAACCATTCATAACTTTCAGATCTAATACGTGATCTCGCTCTCACCAAAGGACAAGCGGAATTACTCGGTTCGCGACTCAAAGAATGGAATCTTTTAGCGCCCAATACTCCGATATCTAAATTTCGTCATAGACACAGAGAACTTGTTCAATACTTTGAGATGGATGATGACATTTGCTATTGCAAAGATGTAAAAGGTCTAATGGTGCACCTCGGTCATGAGCACATAGTCAACGAATGGCGACTTTTCATCGACTCTTCAAAGACTAGTCTAAAAGCCGTGTTATTGCATAATGGAAATTTATTTTCATCAATTCCAGTCGCCTACTCTGTTCATATGAAAGAAACTTATGACAATATGGCTATACTTTTGGCAAAAATAAAGTACAATGACTACCAATGGCGGATTTGTGGAGACCTAAAGGTCATTGCAATTCTCACGGGCATGCAGACTGGGTATACTAAATTTTGTTGCTTCCTATGTGAATGGGACAGCCGCAACAGACAGGAACATTATGCAAGAAAGGTGTGGCCTATCAGGGATCGTATGCAGCTCGGGCATAAAAATGTAATACAAGAGCCATTAGTTAACAAAGACAGCATCATTTTACCACCGTTACATATAAAGTTGGGGCTCATGAAGAATTTCGTAAAAGCGTTAGATAAAACGAGCAAAGCTTTCACTTATCTTCGAGAAAAGTTTCCGCAAATTAGCGATGCAAAGATAAAGGAAGGTATCTTTGTAGGACCTCAGATTAGGAAAGTTATTGCAGACAAACAATTCGAGAACTTGTTACATGGTAGTGAACTTCGCGCATGGATGGCATTCAAATCGATCGTCGATAACTTTCTGGGAAATCACAAATCTGTCGACTATGTGCATATTGTTAAGCAGTGCATAGATGCATACAGAATTATGGGCTGTAACATGTCCCTCAAAATCCATTTGCTCGATTCGCATCTTGACTTTTTTCCCTGACAACCTTGGCGAAGTCAGCGATGAACATGGAGAACGATTCCATCAAGATATCGCCGTAATGGAGTCACGTTATCAAGGACGGTGGAGTGTGACCATGCTTGCCGATTATTGTTGGATGCTTCATCGCGATGTACCACATGCCATTCACCGACGAAAGTCGACTGCAAAGAAATTCAAGCCTACATAACTGTTATACTTTTTGTACAAATGATGTTGTAATACTGTATGCGTTGTTAAAAAACTTCAATTGCGTATTTCTAGAGATCCCGACCTGATAGAGAAAAACGGTTTGCAGATTTAAAAACAGCGCATTAAAATTGACCAGAAAAACATAGAAATGTTAGAGAAAGAAAAAAAAATTTTTTTTTTGTTAGTCAGTGTAATCTATGAAGGACCGAGGTTTAGATTGGAAACAGGCCAGAAGTAAGACAGCCGATAGGATAGTGTGGCGCTCTTTCTGGCAAAGCTCTACACCCAGGGTAGAAGAAGAACGACTAAGTAAGTAAGTAAGGTACACACTATTTTTAGTATCATAAAGTTTTAAAGGTTTATCACAACACAGTCCAACAAATTAATGAAATAGTAGTTCGCGTAATCATCATCATCATCATCATTCTCCCTTGGCCATCGACTGCCAAAGCAGTCTCCGGCCATCACACCTTCCGGCGTCACAGGGCAACAAGAAATTATCCATTGTTCCGTTACTCCTAACGGCGTTTATTGGTACAACAGATTATTAATTGTTGTTTCTTTGATCAGTGACAAGCAAGTGGTTGATCAGTCCGCTGTGCCCCGAACTTGCCCTCGTGTGTACTCTACGTTTGCCGCTATAAAACCATTTCACTATGCCAGCCAGACGTCCGTCCAGCCTAAATTTTATTCGGGACCGAAGGTCCGCGACAAAGGGCAGTCTGGTACGGGCATAGCACCTATTCGCTGCCTCTACTGCGCTGGGAGGACCCGGCAGCCGAGACCACACACAGCCTTGAGAGGACAAAGATCGCCTTTAATAATCGCGTAATCATAGTTTAAAGCAAACAGGTGATTGGCCTGTTGTGCCTTTGCATGGTGGAGGGGCTGCCTCCTTACGGCCTCCATGCAGGCCGCCCTCCTCCTTTTTCAGCCGGGCCTGGGACCGGCCTAGGCGGAGTTCTGTTTCTTGTCAAGCAAGAAATTTATTCTGGGTACAGATTTTGTAAGACTTACCTTCATTTCATGTACAACCTCTAGTTCGTTTCTTCCTTTTTTTTAAATATGTTCAAATTGAAAACAGGATCACCCATTCTTATTTGCAGAACTAAGTATAAACTGATTACTCCAAGTTGAGAACCGCTGCACTACACCTCTAGTGTGGTCTTCTTTGTTTGTCCTCATATAACCACATACATCTAAAATGTCCATGGTCTGTAAGACTTCCGTCATCGCCATTCGGTTGTTCTGTTAACGGGATTGTTATTGTTGATCACAATCGACGCCTTTGCACTCCGGGGAAACCCATAGGTGCTCAGTCTCCCTCGGCAAATGTCAAAGGGTATGAACGCTAATTATTTCTGTTGCGCGTTGGTTGTATACACGCCGGATGCTTTCTCTCATACGTCCATCTCTCCTGGTCTTAGGTTTAATGCCAAATTCCAGCAGCCTTGATGATTCATCGACTGCCGTGTCAGTCTCTAACAGGCGATCATTAATTGTCCTCAGTATCTCTCTCTTATCCATATCCAATGCACCTTCTATGGGTGCTGTTGAAGCTAGTCTGTCAGCTCTTTTGTTGCCGCGCACCCCTTCATGACCAGGACAGAAGATCCACACTAGTTCCCGAAGATTTGAGGGTTATGTGGAGGTTTTCCATTCATGCCGGAGCCATTCACTTTGGACCTTCCGAAGCATGATTGTGAGTCTGATACAATAACTGCCCTTGTTAATGAAGATTCAGACAGCCATCTTAAGGCTACAGTGGTTGACAACCATCATGGTTGTCAACGGGATTGATGAAGGCCATGCTGCCGATCTGCTGCTCTCACAGAAACGACAGTCTTGGTGGACATTTTCTAATTCTATTGTTTTGTTGTCTTCCCCAGATGGGCACATGTCTGTCTGCTTGATTTTTAAGTTTACTGATAAACTGAAAACTTTTAAAATGTGAGAAATCACTTCACTTTACAGTGTTCACAAATCATCTTACTCTACAGTATACACATATCACCTCACTCTACAGTGTGCACAAACACCTTACACTACAATGTACACAAATCATTTCACTCTACGGTGTACACAAATTACCTCACTCTACGGTGTGCACAAATCACCTAACTCTACAGCATACACAAATAAACTCACTCTACAGTGTGCGCAAACACCTTAAACTACAATGTACACAAATCACTTCACTCTACGGTGTTTCCATTCCTTATGTGTTATAAATGTTTATACAGGCATACCTCGCTCATACGACATGTTAGGTTCCAGGCCACTGTCGTAAAGTGAGAATCGACGTAAAGCGAAACAAAACCTTTTTTCACTGTTGAAGCAAGTACAGTACTAGAATGATCATATATGTACATTACAAACCTAACTAATCAACTTAGAATTTAAACAAACAATGTCAAACAGTATTTTATTTATCTTTGATATCAGTTGTATTCTTCTGTTGGTAGCTGCAACTGCCGAGTTATTGAAGGAAATCTGAAGGAGAAGGCACAACTACTAGACTAGCAGTCCATTCTTCATAGCGCTTCCTTGCTGGAGATTCTAATGTACTTCTTGTAGAAGCAGGTCTTTTTGCTGCTCGTGTAGAGCTTTGGAAGCACATTTTTGATCACAAAATAGCAGAGATAAATCACAATGATGCGCGTGAAAATGCGACAAAAACGTACTGAGTCACGAAGTATAAAGTGTAGCAGAGAGAGCACAGGGAGGCGGTTTCGAAAAAGTGTCATGTCGAAAAAGCGTCATATTGTTCATCGTAAGTCAAGCCGTCGTATAATGGAAATGGGTGTTAATTGAAAACCGTTGTATGAGCGAAGCGTCGGAAAGCGAATCGTCGTAAAGCGGGGTATGACTATATATACATATATGTGTGTGTGTGTGACCGTGTGGCCAGAAAGGTGTAATTTTAGACTGAGTAATTAGTTGTCGATCTAGTCTACGGTGTGAATTTGTGCTCATGCTGGCATTCTCACCCGGTGATGGGCGATTTAAACGAAACACACCTTCGCCATCCGTGAAGAAGACAGACGTGTGAGACGTGGGAGACAGCCATCAGTTGTTAGACATCCTGGCGCTGTCTGACACCAGAGGAAAACACCTTGTTGAGCACGAAACCGTGAGGTGTGACTCCAGGCAACGGATATCGTGAGATGTAACAGCCCATTAGTGGGCGGAGCTTGAGTTGTGTCGATTAATCTTGACTAAGATGTGATCTGATGTCATCCCAACTGAGCATAGGACTCTTGATTTGCTTCCTAGAGGGATGGGAGGAGCTTTCCATGACATTTTGACGTGGCGGCTATCATGTGGTACATGTGTGGAGATGAAGATTTAAATTGAAACAGTGAGAGAGTCGAGTCAGAGTTGAAAGGAAGCCAGATCGTCTTCCATGTGCGGTATGCATCCTCGATACGATACACGAGTGAGGTAGAGGATTTGATACGCAGATGTTGCGTCTGTGATAAGAGAACTGACGACATAGAGAGAGTCCAGCAGTCTGTGCTGGGTTATTATATGGTGTTACATAGTAAATACCTAAATATCTTGGTTAAATGGTGTTGTATAGGAATTACCTACAAAGTAAACTTGTGGACAACATTGTTTTCTGTATTATTCAAATGCTACCTGATAGGGTTTCATTAATAAAAGTGGGACCCCTGTCATCAAGAGAGTTTTTCTGTGACTGCGGAACGTGCGTGAAAGTAGGCCAGAGAGAGTGACGACAACATAACACGCAAATCCTTATTCTTCTTCACACATCGTCTTCGCACTGTCACAAATGGCGTCGTCGGCAGGATACTGACAGACAGTGTAGTATAGAGCCATACGCGGAATGTTCAATGCTGCAAGAGAGCACTACAACCAGTGAGCACCAAGGATACCCGAGTTAAACCTTGCAAGAGTATTACAACACCCAGCACAGACGGAGCAGCACATCTGCCCAGTACATCTCCCACTGAAGATTCGCACCACCATAGGCCCAGCAAAGAATCGCACCACCGCATGAAGATTCGAAGCACCATAGGCCCATTGAAGAGTCGCACCAACGTAGGCCAGGTGAAGAGTTGCACCAACGCAGGCCCAGAGAAGAATCATACCACCGTACATCCATTGAATATCTTATCAAGCCAGGGACCAGTCGTTTGCAGTTATATCAATTTTCCTGCAGTAGTATCCCTGCTAATGATACTCCATCACAACAAACAGGAACACTATTGCTACGCCAGTGTTATGCCAAACCAGTGGCCGACCTACCACGATTGACATTCAGCCAGGGACTCAATCGTATCACCAGGCAGCACCTGAAACTGCTACAGGCCACAACAGCGAAGAGCAGACAAGAGCAAGCAAAAAAGAAAATAAGAGACACTTTCTATTATTTATTGAAGTATTATAATAAGTGTTTTCTTTCCTTCTGTTTTTGCATTGTATTGTACTAGGTTAGGGTAGAGCAGTGATGTCAACTCAATGCGCAGACGCAACATGCCGGTCAGAGCCTGGGAGCATCTCGACAGCTGCAGATGGCTCCCGTGAAGAAATCCTTACACCAGGAAAGAACCAGAGCGATGAGCATGTGAGTGTGATATACGTGATGGTGCCGGAGGTAAGACGATTTGGTAAAAAAGCAGGCCCCACTTGGCAAGAGTTTGTGAAGGAGGTAAAAGCTGCATGGAAGGTAGGGCCCTTAACTGTAGAAGATAGGTTAGACATTGTGTGGAATAATGTTACACCAGTGGTCTCTAGGGAATTACGGATACGTGGCGGAGCCAAGGCCAGCCCTGAGAAGTTACTCGAAATAGTGGAAGAAGCCTACAGTGAGCGACAACTAGTCAGTGAGGTGACTAGGGGTTTCTATGCTATGAGACGGGCCTAGCGTATCAGTAACGGAATTCTCTCACCTGTTGCATGAATTATTTCTGAGATTGAATGCAACGTGGGTGAAGAAAGGCTTGGCTCCTGCGGACCCATCCATGCTCAGGGATCATTTTGTTGCCCAGCTGAGAGATGATCTGAGTAAGTCATTTGTGAAGAAATACGTCCTAGAAAATCCGGGTGTCTCATTTAGGGAAGTTAGGGACTATGCTGTTTTCTGGGAAGGCAAAGAGCCTGATACGCTAGTGCAGATAGCCAGTGCAGAAGCTCACAATGAAGAGGAGGCACTCAAAGCAGAAGTAGCCAGTCTAAAGTCCCAGCTAGCACAGCTATCACAGAGTATGGCGCCAGCACAAAAGGAGACGCGAAGAAGAATGAAACAGTGCCAACCGCGTGAAAACCTAGAGCAGAACCAAGGTGTGGATCAACTGGAACCAAAACTAGACCTTCCTGTAGGTGAGGCAGTTGATAGTGCATGCAGTGATTTAGAGGTTAGTGAAAACACAGATGCACCAACAAGGCGACAAGGATTTTGTAAGTGGTATAATGTGGACAAAGGATGGGGATTTATTACACCGGAAGATGGAGGTGTTGATGTATTTGTACAGCAGACTAAGATTTTCAGAAAGGGATTCCGTAGTCTGGCGAGAAATGAGAGAGTAGAATTTGACAGCAAACCATCTGTTCAGGGCATTGAAGCGGTCTTTGTATGCGGCATTGGCGGCCAGGAATGTAAGGGTAGCAGAAGGCGACCCATGGCACAGAGGAAGTCTAGAAAAATAAGATGCTACAATTGTGGAGACTTTTCAGACCACATGGCAGCCAAGTGCCCCCAGGGCCCGCTTCCGAAGCGATGTTTTCAATGTAAGTCCCCAGAGCATTTGATATCGGTTTGTCCCTCAAAGAGCATCCTCTCTAAACGTACCGACACATCTAGGTTGCCTTCAGGGTGCAGGCCAAGAGATGGCCGTGACAACTGTTACCCTAAGGGCGCCAAGAAAAGCGGTCAACGTTCAGAAGAGGAAATTCATCTTAAACAGATAGGAGGGAATACACGCCGTCGCTCCGGAGAGGACACCAATCTAAATCAGATTGGGGGGAATGCACGCCGACATCGACGGAACACAAATGTGAAACAAGTTGGAAGCAATCCCCCGCCAAGGCCGACAACTGCAGGCACTAACTCGTTGAACTCTCATCCGAGAAGCGACGCTGTACGAGCGGACAATTCTCCCAGACCACGACAAGCAATCAGACATAACCTTGGAACTGACAATGGAGCAGAGTACGTTTGTGGGGACCACAACAAATTTAGGGGCGGAACATGTGACCGTGTTGCCAGAAAGGTGTAATTTTAGACTGAGTAATTAGTTGTCGATCTAGTCTACGGTGTGAATTTGTGCTCATGCTGGCATTCTCACCCGGTAATGGGCGATTTATACGAAACACACCTTCGCCATCCGTGAAGAAGACAGACGTGTGAGACGTGGGAGACAGCCATCGGTTGTTAGACATCCTGGCGCTGTCTGACCCCAGAGGAAAACACCTTGTTGAGCACGAAACCGTGAGGTGTGACTCCAGGCAACGGATATCGTGAGATGTAACAGCCCATTAGTGGGCGGAGCTTGAGTTGTGTCGATTAATCTTGACTAAGATGTGATCTGATGTCATCCCAACTGAGCATGGGACTCTTGATTTGCTTTCTAGAGAGATGGGAGGAGTTTTCCATGACATTTTGACGTGGCGGCTATCATGTGGTACATGTGTGGAGATGAAGATTTAAATTGAAACAGTGAGAGAGTCGAGTCAGAGTTGAAAGGAAGCCAGATCGTCTTCCATGTGCGGTATGCATCCTCGATACGATACACGAGTGAGGTAGAGGATTTGATACGCAGATGTTGCGTCTGTGCTAAGAGAACTGACGACATAGAGAGAGTCCAGCAGTCTGTGCTGGGTTATTATATGGTGTTACGTAGAGAATACCTAAATATCTTGGTTAAATGGTGTTGTATAGGAATTACCTACAAAGTAAACTTGTGGACAACATTGTTTTCTGTATGATTCAAATGCTACCTGATAGGGTTTCATTAATAAAAGTGGGACCCCTGTCATCAATAGAGTTTTTCTGTGACTGCGGAACGTGTGTGAAAGTAGGCCAGAGAGAATGACGACAACATTACACGCAAATCCTTATTCTTCTTCACACATCGTCTTCGCACTGTCACAAATGGCGTCGTGCAGTTTAGCGCAAAGACAAGGAGCGCTCGACTTTTATATAAATTTCAAGATTGCAACAAAAATTTTGTGTTGGACGGAGCTGGACACTTGTATATATATACACTACTCGTCAAAAGTCAAGGGCCACTTAGAAAAACCTTGGTTGAAACCATAAAACAAATCTAATATAAACGTAATTGGTATCAGTCAAAACGGCATTTATTGAATACCAAATTGACATGTCACGTAAAGAAATGGAAACACACATTCAAACGCAATGAAGCTGTGAAGTGTGTCACCCACCTTTTCAAAAGTCACACAATAGATATTGGACAAATAGACATTTCAAAATCGGGTATGACCACCGTTTGCAGCAAGGCATTCAAGACAGCGTAGACGCATCGAGTCCACAAGGGTCCGAAGAGTATCCTGAGGAACAGCTTGCCATTCCTGAAGCAGAAATGCAGTCAGCTGTGCAACATCCATTGGCAGGGGGTGATTTGTTGATAATCTTCGACCAAGGACATCCCAGAGGTGCTCAATCGGAGAAAGGTCAGGTCAATGAGCTGGCCACGCCATCCTGATGATCCCATGTTGCTGAATAAACTCATTCACCACACGAGCTCGATGGGGTCGAGCGTTATCATCTTGGAGGATGGCATTACCACCTATGGCCTCCAGAGCAGGCTGAACAATTGGTCTCAAGATTTCGTTCTGGTATCTTGGGCCGGTCGAGTTGCCTTGGATGATGTAGAGTGGGGTTCTGCCGTGTCTGTAGAAGCCTCCCCAGCCCATGACAGAACCCCTACCATAACGATCCACCTCTCGAATTGTGTCATCAGTAAATCGCTCTCCTGGTCGTCTCCAAACTCGAATCCTGCCATCATTGAATGATACAGTGAAGCGAGATTCATCAGTGAAGAGAACTTGACTCCATTGTTTCCTTGCCCATCGGATGTGCTCGCGACACCAAGCAACACGGGCTCTGCGATAAGCAGGAGTAAGAGGGATTCTGACTGCAGGACGTCGAGCAGCCAGTCCAAATTCATGTAAACGTCTGCGAATGGTGCTTTGACTGACATTAACGTTTACAGTTTGTCTCAGCTGACATCTTAGAGTGGAACAAGTCACTGTTCGATGGCGCAGGGCTGACAACAAGAGGTACCGGTCATCATGTCTATTGGTGCATCTAGGGCGACCTGACCGGTGGCAATCCTCCACACTTCCTGTGGCCTGAAATCTCTCCAAAATTCTTTGGATAGTAGAGTGTGACACTGCAAGCCGTCTAGCAACCTCACGGACAGATAAACCACTGTCAACCCACGCTATAGCCCTCATTCTTTGTAAGGTGTCAAGACTTCTTCTCGGTGGCATGGTTTTTGCAAGTGATGAAACTACCCTAAGTCTGCTGATTGTAAAACAAATTAAGAGTGAACTCTGTTCACGAAAAGTCGCCATTGCACGTGGAATGTCAATCAGCACGATTACTTCACCTGTTTGGTTGTACGGAAGTTTGAAAAAACAGATTAAAAATGTGAATTTATGGTCAGCAAACCAAATTGCACGTGATCACCATGGTTGTCGGTGAGTTGTTTTTATGCTTAACGTGCATAGAGGACTGTCAGAGGAAGATGTTGCACCCGTTTTTACTAAAAACTTCCTTCATTTAATCATTCTATGCGCTTATATAAAAGTGTATTGAAAATAATAGGGTGGCCCTTGACTTTTGACGAGTAGTACATATATATATATAATATATATATATATATATATATATAATATATATATATATATAAATATATATATATATATATATATATATATATATATATATATATATATATATATATATATATATATAATATATATAATATATATATATATATTCACTCACAAAGAAATACACTTAGGTTAATATAAGAACTGGGCGCCCATAAAGCAAATTTAATACACATTAGATGGATATAAGAACTGAAAAAAGCCTACAGAGCAATTTTAATACACGTTTTTTTTCCCCCTCTAACCAGCGGCACTCGAGCTTTCCAGCTCTTTTGGCCCAATGACATGTCATTGCGAGGCTGGCGGTCAGTGGACGTTCCTTCCAACCCGGTCATCCACACAGGATTTATGTGCAGGAGCCGTTCAGGTTATTCAGTCAAATTTCCGGTCGTAAACATTTCTTCAAACGCTGACGCCCGGGTTTGAACCATGAAAACCTGGTCGCTAGTACAACGCCGTAGCCATTACACCAGCGCGGCTCCCATAATACACGTAGGTGAACATAAGTAAAAAAAAATAAAATAAAATAAAAGGTATGGGGGGAGAAACAGAATGACTCACAAAGCAAGTTTAATGCACCACCACTTTCTCAAACTTCCATCCTCTAGGCCAGGGTTCTAAACTTGTGGACCATTGACTCCTTGGTGGTCTGTGAATGGATTCTAAGGGGCCCTGGATGTAACCTAAACGTTAATATATAAAATCTTTAATTCTGCTAATATCTACTTTTTTTTCTTCATAAGAATGGGTCCATAGCCTTCATCGAGAAATCAAAGGGGTCCATGGCCTGACTTGGGCAATCACGGAGGCCCATAGCCTTCATCGGACAATCAAAGGAGTCCATAGCCTCCATCAGCCAATCAAAGGGTCTGTAGCCTTCATAGACCAATAAAAGGGGTCCGTAGCCTTCATCGACCAATCATAGGGGGCCATAGCCTTCATCGACCAATCAAAGGGGTCCATAGCCTTCATCGACCAATCAAAGGGGTCCATAGCACGAAAAAGGTTAAGAAACCCTGCTCTAGTTACTACCTCCTAATCTTGTCCGCGTATTTCTCACCGACGCTGAAACTAGTCTCCTCCTTTCCCTCTTTCTCTGTCCCCTTCTCTCTCTCTCTCTCTCTCTCTCTCTCTCTCTCTCTCTCTCTCTCTCTCTCTCTCTCTCTCTCTTTGTCTGTCTAGCTCTCACCCACCCAAACTACCTTGTAATTGTCAGTATACATCAACCAATGAAAACTGTCCGGAACTAAGTAACTTCTGAATTCATTTACCTAAAATTCAACGTCGATCTTACTTCCTTTTCCGTTCTCTTAATCCTCTTTCATATTTCCGAGAAACGTATCCTCACTATGTACAACACAATTTTTTATTTAATAAAAAAAAAAGTCTCATTTGTGGTTTTCAGCAGACGAAAATAAATCTGCTTAAGAATTACAAGGCTACGAGACACTTTCCTGTCCTATTTAGAAAACTCATTAACGGATTCAGTGAATCAACGTTATTTATGTCCATCGACCCGTCGGTGGCAAACTTAGTAATACAGCTCAGCTTCGACACGAGCTCAGCACAGTTACTGTACTTTTGAAAACAGGCAACATTACTACGATTTTGTCGCCACTTTAGCAGATCTGGTATGTTATGCCACTGTTGAGGCTGTTGAGTTGGTGAAGCCTTGTAGGTTTGCAAGAAAGCCCTGGAACTAGTTGCATAACTACCGCCCTGTTCAACAGGGCACGTCCCGGGGGCCCCATTACCGAGTGAGCCACACACATATGTGTTGCGTGGTGGTTTGCTCTGAACAATGTTCCATGTGTTATGAATAAAACAATTATAAAATTCTGGCCATTGTTTTCTTCCTTGATATGTTAGTTTTAGTGCATCGTGCCTTTGATGGAAGATTAAGCGAATGCTGGGGTGGAAGATTCCAAACAATACTTGAACTTTGGAATACGATTGATTTGATAAGTCATTTCATTGAGTCCGTACATTTAATTCACATGTACACATTTCAAATAGGGACAGAACATGAGTCATGCATAAATTAATCAATGGCGTAGACTGCTGTTTTACGTGTCAATGTCCGTTTAAGGATACAGAGCAGTAATTGTCGTCAGAACATCACAGCTATATGCACGCGCAGCTAGACATGGCTACCTGCCGACAGTGAGACTGCGAGTCTGAATATATTCATACGAATTTGACGATTATTCTTCTCCTTCTGAGAATTCTAGTTAAAATACTAACCTCCATAAATTTCCCTCTCATATAGAGTTCTAGGACTGACCCTGGTCCATCAAAAAATACACATATAAATGGCTATATCATGCCATTGCATTGGAAGGTTAGAACAACGCAGCTATTCAGCTTGGCGGTCAAGTAACAAAGGGTAGCGTTTCTTAGTTACCGACTGTGTCCTAAACAACGCTATACACGTCATAATCGATCGTGTATGGAGCGTTCAAAATTGAAACATCTATCGCAATATATTAAATGTCTTAACCTTTACAATTGCACGTCTGGTAACCTTTAGCAGACGGCGTTAATATCATATACCGTAACAATTCCCTGTACACCGGGGAAAAAAAAATCGATAGATTTTTTTTCAAGATCTATCCGACTTAACAATTTTTCAAAAAAATTTAACACAATTGTGACATATGGCCGACGATGTTCTGAGTAGAACCGTGTTGCGGTCATGTCAACTAACTATTTGTCATAGTCATCTAACATTATATATCAATATACATATTATTATATCAACTAAATAAATGTCCAATGTTAATAGTGAATGATAAAATTAAATTAAAGTAAGGTCTGTCGTATTAGTATGTCATATAGGAATTAATTTGACTAATTAAAATTAAATTAATTAATTAAACTAAGAGTTAAATTATTAAGGTTCTAATGTAACGCGATGTTATGAGAGAAGAAAAGACAAAATAAGTGAGAAGAAATAGAAAGAAATTCGAATATAAGTTTAACTTAATTGTGTGTGTTAAGTGTTAGTGAATAATAACTATCTAATTTAACTAACTAAATAATGTATAGGTACATTAAAAAAAAATTATTAATCTAATACTTGTGTGAGATTTATTTTCTCTTTTCATAATTTCTTCTTTTAGTATTTCGTTCTCTTTTTTGTTCTTTCATTTCATTTTTTTCTCACATTTCATTTTATTGATAATAATTCAATTAAGAAGTTAAGTTAACTAATTAATTAGTATAGGATATGATGATCCATCCGTAGTCTTGATCCTGATGAATTCTTTTAGGCAAAAATGTTCAAACGTTTACGTTGGAAAGAAATGTCATTTATCACTGCATCCAAGAATTAAGTGCACATAGGATAATAAGTTCGACTTGTCGTCAGATATTGTTCCATGATTGTTCAACGAATATTCATATATCGTGTATGGACGTTAGACGAAGTTCCAATGTCAATATGTCTTTTAGTTCAATTCTGTGATGCATATAGTGTTTATAAAGTTTAAATTGAAGGCAAGGTTAGTTCTCTTATAGTTGATACTTCGTTCAATCCAATGTAGTTCTGATTGATGTAGTTTAAGAGTGTCAATGTTGATTATTCGTCGTCAATAGGATTACGTGACAATGCATCTGCCACACAATTTTCAGTGCCAGGAATATGTTCAATGGAGAACTCGAATGGCTGTAGGATGATTGAATATCTGGCAAGTTTCTGGCTTGTATGATTTGATCGACGCAAGGATGCTACAGCACGTTGGTCCGTCTGTATGGTGAAGGGAGCACCAAGCAAGAACTTTTCAAGTTTGGTTATTGCCCAGATCACAGATAAAAGTTCCTTGTCGACTGTTGAATACTTTGTTTCTGCCGGCTTCAGCTTTCTTGAAATGTATAAGGTAGGATGTAGAATGCCATCATGGTTCTGGAGCAGGCATGCACCAATGCCGTAGTTACTAGCATCTGTTCGTAAGAAAAATCTTTTGGAAGCATCGGGAAGTCTTAAAATTGGTTCATGCGAGAACAAATTTATAATTTTGTTGAAAGTTTCATTGCATGTACCAGTCCATGTCACCTTCACCGGCATATCTTTTTTTAACAATGAAGACAATACAGCCGTGATGGATGACAAGTTTGGTATGAATCTACTGTAATATTGAACAAGTCCTAACAAACTCCTGACCTGTTTCTTCGTCTGAGGAACTGCTATGTTTAGAATTTTGGAGACTGTACTAGGTAACGTTCGGATATATCCCGATCCAATGATATGTCCCAAAAAGGTTATCTCATTACACGCGATTTGCACCTTTGTAGGTTTAGCAGTTAGATGATAATTCCTTAGAGTGTCAAAAACATATCTAAGTCCCGAAACATGTTCCTCAAACGACGAACTAAACAAGCATATGTCGTCAATATATGTAATAACGTCTGGTCTACCTGATAAAATTTGTCGCATCAGGCGAATGAAGGTAGCTGGCGCATTAACAAGCCCAAAAGGCATCACATTCCACTGGTATAGACCTTGTGGAGTGGAAAATGCGGTGTAGTACTTAGCCTTTTCGGTCAGTGGTATCTGCCAATAACCTTTAGTTAAGTCTATCTTACTAAATATAGTTGCGTTGGATAGACGTGGCAGTAAGTCGTCGATAAGTGGATGTGGTTCGCTGTCAACTATAGTCTTAGCATTTAATTTTCTATAATCAACACATAGTCTGATGTTATTGTCCTTCTTCCGGACAATCACTAATGGAGAAGAGAATGGCGAATTACTAGTCTCAATGATTCCCAGAGACAACATCTGTTCAAGTTCCTTAGTAGTTTTAGCAAGGAAATGTAAAGGAACAGAATAGGGATGTACACGAATAGGTGTATCATCATTGAGAGTAATGTCATGACTGATAGCCGATGTGCGACCCGGGACGTCGGTCAACACATCTGGATAAGATTGTAATAGATTAGCAATCTGTAGACGCTGTTGCGGTGTAACCGTTGAAGAGATGGTTACATCCCGCCAAGATTCAGTAGGTTGAACTACTGGTACCGGTAACGGTAACTGTACCTCAGGAAAAGAAGATTCTTCTTCCTGGATGACAGATAAGTTAGAATAATGACAAGTGGATACTGTGTTGTCATCTAGTTCATGAAAAATTGACTGTAAGTGTTCAGGACGTGTATGAAATTGCTTGAGCATGTTAATATGAAATATCTTTTTGTGTCCCTTGATATCTAAGACGTAATCAACGTCGGAAATTTTATCAATGACTTTGTAAGGACCATTCCAAGATATCAATAATTTATTGTTATTGTGAGGAAGTAACACATAAGCCTCGTCGCCTGGGAATAATTGGCGTAATCGTCGAGACCTATTTTGTAGAGATCGAGCCTTAGCTTTTGCAGCCTCAGAAGAAGCTGTTGCCAACTGGCAAGACTCAATAATGTTCTTCCGAAGATTAATCACGTACTCGTAAGATGACTGAGTGTCCTGAGTCATCTCCTCGTCAATTAATAAGTCTTTTATTAGTCCCATAGGACCTCTTGGGGGAGCACCAAAAACTAATTCAAAGGGAGAGAAGCCAGTTTGTTCATGCGGTACCTCCCGATAAGCAAATAGAACAGCTGGGAGTGCTCTGTCCCAGTCATGAGGGTGCTTAGCAGTAACCTTATGTAGTAGTTGTTTAAGTGTACGGTTAAGTCTTTCAACCGCACCATTACTCATCGGATGATAAATACTACTTAAATTCCTATCAATGTCCCAAGTTTTCATGACTTCCTTCATGGTGTCAGATATAAACTGTGACCCATGGTCTGATAAAAGTTTTCTAGGAAACCCTATTCTAGAAAAGATGAGATGTAGTGCATCAGCTACATCTGTGGTAGTGGTGGTCTTTAATGGGATAGCTTCTGGCCATCGTGTGCACAAATCAATGCACGTAAGGACGAATCTATGTCCTCTGGCCGATGGTAGCAATGGACCAATAATATCTATTGCCATCTTGTCAAAAGGTCTCACTGAGATATCGCAAGCCTGAATAGGCGCCGTGTGAAAAGCTCCACGTGCTTTCACTTCTTGGCATGTAGTACAGGAACGTACATACTGCGAAATATCTCTTGACACCCCTGGCCAAAAGAATGAAGACAGTACTCGAGATCGTGTTCGAGTATATCCCATATGTCCAGCACAATGTGAGTCATGTGCATGTTGAAGAATGTACCGTCTAAAAGTATATGGGACCATAACTTGTTGTTTCATTTGTGATTTGTCATTAAAACATCTAATCAATATGTCATTTTTAATAACAAAACAATGTTTGTTATTATTACCTGAGGATAGATTGTCAACTTTATCAACCAACTTAAAAATTTTTTTTAAAGATTTATCCTCTTTTTGTTTGGTTGCAAATGTTTCCCTGTCAATAGGTGAATTGACTACAAATTCCTCTTGGTTGTCTGCATCCATTTTATTATCATCAACTTTCTCCATGAGTTGAGTCTGCGCTCTAGTCGTCACGGCGTTTCCAGTGCATAGGTTATGTTTCTCCCATTCTATAATCTCATCTGGAGTACAATCTTTACTGCCGTGTATACGACCAACCATCAAATCAGCTATAGGCTTTTTTAGCATACATACTTTTACGTTCCCTGTGAAAAAAGGAGTGTTAACATGAATAATAGCTGTGGGGTAAAACTCTATTGTTCCACCAAAAGTCATGCAACGGACATATTCCCCTGTTGCACAGCTAGGATGTACCAGCGACTGTCGTACACCAATCGTTGTGGATCCCGAATCCCTCAACACTGAGACGACGGATCCATTAACTAATCCCCTGTTAAAAATTAGTAGGCCTGTTCCATCGTTGACTGCAAGACCTACCTGTGGTATAATATGTCCGCAGTTAAGCACTGTTTCTTTCGCCTTCTGAAAAATAAGATTGCATTGCTGGCAACTATTTGCCACATTATAATTAATAGCAAAACATGCAGCAGAAGACTGTGTTGTATTATTGTCAAGTGGGACCTGAGCTATAGGGGTAGTATTATTTGTAACTGCCGCCCCTGTATTATGGTTGTAATGAGATGATCCCCGAGAATGAGATCGATTCCGAGTATAATTGTTAGAATTATCTCGTCGTCCTCTATAGTAACTATTATCTCGATGTCTCGAGCCATGATTATTACCATTCCAGTTATTATTATTATTGGGAGTATGTGATCGATTATAATGAGTGTTATGTTGACCATTGTGGTAGTTTGTTTGAGGTGAATAATTTCTATCTCGTGATCTACCTCTGTTGAACTCATTTTTATTGTTGAAATCATTATTATGTCCCTTCTGAAAGTTAACATTGTGATTTCTTTGGAACCTGCTTCTGTCTACACTGTGATGTCTTTGTTTGTTATTATGATTGTAGGCCATATTAGACGCCACAGGTAGAGGTTCTCTTAATGAGGAGTTAGAAATGGTTGCATTCGGATGTGCCGAACAGTAGTTTAAAGAAATTTTTTCTAACTCGTCCATAGTACCTGGTTTACGCTCCTGCAAATATGCAAAAAATGGCTGGCTAACCGAAGATAATACCTTATCCCGCAGTAGTAAATCAACTAATTTGTCGTATGATTTGTTGACTTCTGCCAGTTCAACCCATCTATTAAATGTATTGCGTATGTTCGCAATGAATCCTGCAAAATCCTTTGGAGATTCAGGTAAAATTCCCTTAAATTTCAACCTACAGTGTTCCTCGTCCAGGTGAAACCTTCGTAAAAGCAAGGACTTAATAGCACCGTAGTTATTTGCTATTGATGGGTCAGCATTTTGAGAAGCTGTCAGTGGTTCTCCAACCAAGAATTCATTTAACTTGAGTACCCATGACTCTTCAGGCAAATGGTTAGATTTGCAAGTCTGTTCAAAACGTGCCAGGAACGATGAAAGGTCGTCGACGTTCAAGTTGAAAATGGGTAATTTAAAGTTGTAGAAATGTTTAGGTTGGCTGGATGATGATCCATTTTGTGCGTTATTATTCTGGTTTGCATCAGCACTTTGTGCTTGTAATCTTGCTGTCTCCAATTTAATACGCGCCAATTCCATTTCTTGTTGTAAAATAATTTCCTCTCGTTTCAATTTATTCTCTTCTTCCTGTCTGGCGATTGTTCTTTGCTCTTCTCTTTCACGTTGAGCAATCTCTCTCAATCTATTTTCCTTGTCAATTTGCTTCATCTCACGTTCTGCTTCCTCTTTCTTTAATGCAGCTTTTTTCTCTTCTTCCTCTTTCTTTAATGCAGCTTTTTTCTCTTCTTCCTCTTTCTTTAATGCAGCTTTTTTCTCTTCTTCTTTTCTTTCATATTTTTCCAGTTCTGATTCAGCAAACTGACGAAGTTCTTGAGATTTATAACCATATTCACGACCAATCTTAACGAAATGGTCTATAGTAAGCATTTTGACTTTTATCTGTAAGTAATTATTGATAATTACTGATTAAAATAGTCAATAGTAGCTTCAGAGTAATTATTATACTTACTCAACTTAGAAATATTCAATATAAGTAATCACAATAGTACTGAACTTAATGTCTAAGTTCAACTAATAGACAATATTTTGTAACAATATTGTATCTAAATAATACTATATCATAAATAGTTATGATATCTGTTAAATATAATGTAATTATATCACACAATTAATCTCAATATCCAATAATGTTGGGTATAATTCCTAGTAATTATATTGTTCAATGTACTAAGTCACTCTCTTAGTACCAGAAAAGTATATTAAATAATATACAATGGGTCTATTACCTCAAAGGTAGCTATAAGATTATTTTATTTTGTCAATATATATATTATATTATTATGCCCTAGGCATCTATGATAAATTGTAGTGCTACTTTCTTGGACTATCACTGCATAATTATGCAATGTCCCATATTAACCTTAATTATCAGAAAAAATTAATTAAATTAAATTACAAGTGTATTATTGCATATAATATCATATTATTAATGTAATATTAATATATATCATGAGGACAAACAAAACAATGATGCAACTAAAGGGTACAAACAATGTCAAGACGCAAACAAGACATTTTCACAATTAAAATGAATTTATGAACTAAATAAAATAAGCGGAAATGTCACAGACCAAATGAAGGGCAAGGTCTGAATATTCAAGGTACACACAAAAAAAAAATGACTGCGAAAAATGATGACGTCACAGGACTCATAACGGACGAAAATTTAACAATCATAAAATAAATGATAGTCAGAGGAGACTGGACGAATAGTAACGAACATGGTACAGAACTGAATAAAATTATTAACTGAGTACGAATAAAATACACCAATTATCTACGGGACAGTACAGCTAACGCAAATCGTCAAACGATAGCAGATTTGGACAACAAGTCCAATGTCAAACCTCAATGGGGTTTCCAAAGGTGCAATCGTTTAACTGCCCTAAGAAACGACCGAAATCAATTCAGGCATCGTGAGAGCCACAGAATCTAATTTCGGTTCATCCTCCCTACCTCCCACGAATTAACAACACATTAAGACAACAAAAATTACATTAAACATAGATAAAAACATGCCGATGTAGGCAGAGGACAATGGACTTAGTTAGCACTGTTTGCAATACCAACAGTTAAACACCTAGATTTATCTTTACCGTTGCTTCGATCAGTGCTAGCGGTCGTCAACAGCTAGGCTAAAGCCCCTGACTGTCTGCTCCTATAGTCCATATCATGTGTTGGCTTCAAATGGCTCATGTTTCCTTTGGTTAGACTTAGAAACGGCTGGTTTCTTCGACAGATCACCTACACGATTTTCAGTGACGTCACGTTGTTAGGTATTATAATGAGTACTGCGTCACGTCAGCCTCGTACTGGTCATGTGATCGAAACTTGATCGTAAACATTTCATTCGAAAGTCATGAAGAAATTTTTTTGTCGTCCCCAGACACCGGACACCACTGTTGCGTGGTGGTTTGCTCTGAACAATGTTCCATGTGTTATGAATAAAACAATTATAAAATTCTGGCCATTGTTTTCTTCCTTGATATGTTAGTTTTAGTGCATCGTGCCTTTGATGGAAGATTAAGCGAATGCTGGGGTGGAAGATTCCAAACAATACTTGAACTTTGGAATACGATTGATTTGATAAGTCATTTCATTGAGTCCGTACATTTAATTCACATGTACACATTTCAAATAGGGACAGAACATGAGTCATGCATAAATTAATCAATGGCGTAGACTGCTGTTTTACGTGTCAATGTCCGTTTAAGGATACAGAGCAGTAATTGTCGTCAGAACATCACAGCTATATGCACGCGCAGCTAGACATGGCTACCTGCCGACAGTGAGACTGCGAGTCTGAATATATTCATACGAATTTGACGATTATTCTTCTCCTTCTGAGAATTCTAGTTAAAATACTAACCTCCATAAATTTCCCTCTCATATAGAGTTCTAGGACTGACCCTGGTCCATCAAAAAATACACATATAAATGGCTATATCATGCCATTGCATTGGAAGGTTAGAACAACGCAGCTATTCAGCTTGGCGGTCAAGTAACAAAGGGTAGCGTTTCTTAGTTACCGACTGTGTCCTAAACAACGCTATACACGTCATAATCGATCGTGTATGGAGCGTTCAAAATTGAAACCTCTATCGCAATATATTAAATGCCTTAACCTCTTACAATTGCACGTCTGATAACCTTTAGCAGACGGCGTTAATATCATATACCGTAAAAATATGACATATATTTTTGTTGTGCTAATAATATAAGAAAGGTCCCTTTAATTTCTACCAGGTGGCCCCCTACATTGTAGTTAAGCCACTACCTGGAACTCACCCCAAAATTTTTTTTAATGGTAACAGAATGAGAGCTATAAAAACCCCGAAGATCTTTACAAACAAACAATTGCTATGTACCTTCAAAATGTACACAATGTACATAGTTCTGGTGTATGTTTAAAGTGTACACACTTTACGATAAATATCATTCATTCATTGCCCTCTAGTTCTCCCGGGGACTAAAGGCCTTCAAGAAACACATGCTGTGGTGTCCGCCCATGCACACCACATGTTAGATTTATTGAGTTGGAGTCAGTGCTGATAAATGCGGCACTATTGGGAATATTGAAAGTGAGGTGCACCAGAAAAATGACGTATGAATTGTTTGTGTAGTTAGGGGTTTTACGAAAACCTTTGAACAGTGTGGCAGCTGTGTTTTGGCTGTGTTTTAATTTGCGTTCAATGGGAACCCATTAATAAGTGTTCCCCTTTTTTAAAGTATGTGGATGATTTAAGTAAGAAATGGATACTCTTGAAACAGGATTAATCCTGTCATGATGATTTATGGAAAATATGCGAACGGATATGTATGTTACATTGGAATCAGACAATATGTATTAAAGAAAAATGAGTTTGTTTATGAAGGGAAACGGCCTTAATTCCTTGTCGTTGGTTGGAGCAGTTACAGAGCCCGTATTTATGTTGTTGGATTTCGTGAGAACGCATATAAACGTTTTGTGATTTCACCCTAGACGTAATAGAGCAACGAGCAGTAATACATAACAACAGAACGAGCAATCAAGTACAAACCAACCTAATGGGTATAGATTTTGAGTAAGGACGTGGGGAGCTATTTACCTGAAATAATAATAAATATAACCAAAAATGTGGTTGGAGACACTTTACGATAAATATCATTCATTCATTGCGGTCTAGTTCTCCGAGGACTAAAGGCCTTCAAGAAACACATGCCAAGTCCTCGTGTCACATGCTATCAGTTCAAGATCTTTCAGTGTCCTCCCTATCATTCTCATCTTTCCGTGTCTTCTCTATTATTCTCATCTTTCCGTGTCTTCTCTATTATTCTCATCTTTCCGTGTCTTCTCTATTATTCTCATCTTTCCGTGTCTTCCCTATCATTCTCATCTTTCCGTGTCTTCTCTATTATTCTCATCTTTCCGTGTCTTCTCTATTATTCTCATCTTTCCGTGTTTTCCCTATCATTCTCATTTATGGCCCCAGTTCTCTTCGTAAAGATTGTTTCAGTCGACATCTACCTCTCTTACGCTGGAGATCCCAGAACAAAAGACTGCATGGTAACGCCATCAACAGACTTTCTCAATGTGTGTCCTATCCATCTCCAACGTCTTCTTCTCATTTCTTGTTCCACTGACACTTGCCTGGTTATTGTCATCAGTTCCACTGGCACTTGCCTGGTTATTGTCATCAGTTCCACTGACACTTGCCTGGTTATTGTCATCAGTTCCACTAACACTTGCCTGGTTATTGTCTTCAGTTTCACTGACACTTGCCTGGTTATTGTCATCAGTTCCACTGACACTTCCTGGTTATTGTCATCAGTTCCACTGACACTTGCCTGGTTATTGTCATCAGTTCCACTGACACTTGCCTGGTTATTGTCATCAGTTCCACTTGAAAAGAACCGACACTTCAACTTTAAAACTATAAGAAAACATAAATCCCTTGTGCCAATTACAAGCAATATCAGGCCAGAACGCCGCTTATATTTGGGCAGCCGCCTTAATACAATAGACCGGCATTGTGTCTCTGTTGAATGGTCCGCTCCTTGCCACAAATAAGCAAAGCTTTTAATAATAGAATTTCACATCGGTAGAGCGACATTGCTTTAAAAAAATATTAATATGGTGGCCACTAAAGAAGAGTGTAGAAATGCACAAAGAATATAGACATAAAAACATTGCTTTTATGTTTATAGATACAAAATGGGCGGGGCAAATGCCTATCAGAACTAGAAAGACTAAAATGTACCCAAAAAGGGACTGGCTTGCGAAGTTTCAGCTCTCTATTGTCGCATAATAAATGCTCGATCACTCCAATTGTCGGAGAGATTTGTATAGTAAGTTAAGGAAGAGGAGATGGAAAGCACCTAGACCTTTAGACACTAGTTTTCACAGAGGTGAGCTAGTGTTGAGGGAAAGAGTCAACAGAAGGGCACAGGTTGGTGTCAGTGATTCTCTCACCTTTTAGACTACCAACTCTTGTATTTTTCTGGCGACGACTAACTCTTTCTTACTCAAATCTTTTTAAAGATGAACTAGTAGTAACAAGTAATACAAGAAGGGTTGAGTATGTTTTTCTGAACTGAACATACAGTCTACTAAGTCAAACTCAGAATGATGGTGAGTTACAGAATGTACATAATTACTTTAATTACAGTGGAAAATAAAATCAATGTTGACATGTACTTTGAAAAAAGAGAAATACTAGGAAATTTAGAACTGTCAGTGTCTTTGGTTCAGATAAGAATAAGAGGCTATTTTCCTCACTGACGAAAGTTTATTCCTATGGCTATTTCTTTGGAAAAGTGAATTCTGATTTTGGTCTGGGTTTTATGTAGACTTATCTGCTTGGACTTCTCGTGGGCGTCTCAGTAGGTAGGGATTACCAACTGGATAATTTGCTTCAGTTGAGCTACAGTCCAAGAGATGCTTAGGCTTTTCGTTAACCTTGTTGTGAAGTTGAGTTATGATGTTCAGGTGCTGACGAGGTGTTGTATGCTTATAAGCTGTAGACTGCTCAGGGTTGCTGACTTGTGATCACCGCTAGATGGTTTGAGACGTAAGCACTAGTTCTCTCTGTAGCACAGAGCAACTAGGCGGTTTACTCGCAACAATTTACAGCAATCAAAATCCAGAAACTGGCTAGGATTCTGCAACTGCGCTGAGGAAGATAATACAGGTAATCAATCTTCTGTTTTATACAGATATATTAACTACAGCCACTCTTGACATTTCGTCTCAGAATGGTGCCTAATAATATATTTACCTGAACCGTAACGTCAGTCTTTTCCTTAAAGCGACTGTCCACTTGTTTACAAATTCCTGTCTAGCGGTAGTCTCACAATCAGGTCGGTTCAGTCAGGTCAACCTTTGTTATAAGCAGACGCCTGGCCGTGTGCGTCCATGCGTGACTGCATTGGAGGAATGATATTTCATTCATTCGTCCATTGAGCAACATGGTTCTTCTCTCGTTCACCACAGCTTTCTTCATCACATTCCCAAAATCATTTCAGATATCAGCCAGTACTTACATCATTATAATGCATCAATAACATTCATAATACATAAATGCTAAATAGCTATCAATCTAGTGTAAAGAAATAAAACCACAATATTAAGTATTTCACACTTTACATCAATTAACTAATCCCTTGATATTAGAGTTAGCTAATTAAGCGAATACTGAGAGTTTGCTTACCGCTCAGGACTTATCCACAGCTTAAGAACTAGAATTTTAGTAGCGTTACTCTCAAATCACATATACTGTTGATATGAGGTAGCTTGAGGCTTCTATTCTATAAGCGTGCGTTCTCTTCCAACGGTTATCAGCAAGTGATTTTAAAACTCAGCATTTGTTCGCATGAAGTTAAAACATTTCTGATTCCCACGCCAAGTTAATTATGTGTTAGACACGTAAAAAAGATTTATCGTGGCGGTCTCCAGTTGACCACTGAACACGGAAATATAATACTCTGAGAACCACTGTCGTTTCGACTAAGCGAATAAATCATATTGACGTCCTTAAAGAAATATCTTTAAATGCATTAGTAGGAGAAGATGGCATTGGATCGTATGACAGAACTATTCGTGAAGACTTGAAAAACAGCTAAAGAAACGAACGCAGGTGCAAATATTCGTAGAGAAAACTGACCAAATGTGAAGGAATGGAAAAGTAAGGAATTTTAAAATAATCTAGACGAAACCTTCGAGCACTCCGTGACATCTATCATGAGTGGATCATAGAGATTTTCAGCGTCATACATTTGAAAACTGGACACGTGTATAAAAATAAAAAGGTCAAGGTAGTCCTATAGCAGATACTGTCGTAGGGGAGTGAAATGTTAGAGACTTCACCATACTAGGTCCAGCATCGAGAGGTGAGGTGACCTGTCCCCTTCCTCGCTGCCTTTTCCTTCCCTAACTCAAAGTCAGGTACCTATTTACAGCTGGGTAGATTGGAGCGTGTGGGTATTGTGATTCGAACCCGGCACCTGTGCCACGAGAGACCAGGGCTCTAACCACTCTGCCAATCGGACGCTCATGTATATAAAGCGCAGGTTAAATAAAATCAGAAATGAGGTATCTGAGGAAGGTGGTTGAAGTAACAAGAAGAGACATGGTCCGCAACCAGACGATACACCAAGGCCTTAAATCCCGCCCCCTGCAGACCCAAGTAGAACAGTCCCAACTAAGATGGTTTGGCCATGTCTGCAGAATGGGAGAAGATCGGCTACCACGACAAGCATGGGAAACAAAGAGCCAGGGATCCAGCCCCCAGGACGACCCAGAGTCCGCTGGGAGGACAACATTAGACAATCTTTGAAGGACCGAGGACTAGAATGGAACCAGACCAGGAGGAAGACAGCCGATAGGATAGTCTGGCGCTCTCTCTTCCAAACCTCTACACCTCACGGTAGAAGGGGAACGACTAAGTAAGTAAGTAAGTTAAATAAAATAAATGAATTAACATTTAAAGTTAAATTTTAAATTAAAATTTAATTAAAATTTAAAGTTGAATTTTAAAACTTAAAAACAAATGGTTCAGTAAGCCACAGAAACAGCTCCACTGTGAAGCGACTCCAGGCTTTTGGTTTGTACACCGGCTGATATATGTGTGAAGGTTTGTAAGTGTTTGCGTCTGTGTTTGTATTTAGTGAGCTCAGTGGTTAGTGCACTGGCTTCCTAGCTCGGTGGTACCAGTTGAGGTAGGATTTTTTTAGACCGCAAACGGCTCCGGGGTCGACCCAGCCTCATGAATTGGGTACCAGAGCAACTCTGGGAAGGTCGAGAAAATATGGGCCTAACACCATATTCCAATATGCCTCAGTAGGCGTGTAACAAGATCCTAGTCCATTACCAACGCAATTGCCAAATATTACTTCTTCTTACAAATATTATTATATGGAATTAATTGTTCTTAATGCGACCCAACGTAAGCAGTTCCAAATATGAGTATTAATAGTTACTGTAAAAGTATTTATTAATTGCTGTAAAAATTGTGAATTCTGGAAGTCGTTTGTTGGTAAACATAAGGAAGGTCGCTTTCACACTGAATAAATCCTAGTTGGAAAAGGGTGGACACCTCTAAAGACGCAAGCTCAGCTTTAGACACCAGGATATTGTTGTACAAGGCAGTGGTACAATGTTGTACACAAGACTTAGCAATTCAAAACAGGCAGGTGTCGTGTGTCACAACACCCCTTCGACATCTATAATCAATCTTATTGTAGCACTGATTGCACAGACTAGAGTCTTTGAGGCATCTAAGAGACAAGAAATGGTTTTAATGATACTCACAGCCAGACGTTTGAGTGGCCAGGCATTTCTCACACGACGTTGTCTGGGGGTGAAGGTGAAGCAATGAATAATCGATGTGTTGGAAGAAAACAAATAAACCAAAATAATAACGCAGGAACAGTAAAGCCCGGAAGTTTAAATCCTTGCTATAAGAAGCCTCGGCATTCTGTTAAAAACTTTTAAGGGAAGCGGGGAAGAAACTGAATAATTAAAATAACAAAAGTTAATTACTTGGGATAAAAGTTTCAAGGACTGTCACATTCTGAACATATGTGTTTCAATATACATAGCTATGTAAATGTTGTGGGTTTTTTCCCCTACTTGAATTTGGGAACCTTTCGCTATCCTCTTTGAACGGATGGGGAGGAATGATATCTACACATAGGGGTAGAGGGGAGAATCAAATAAGAGGATCTTGCGACGGCAGCCAGTCGAATGGGATTTAGGGTTCATTTTAATTTTTTATTCTCACGTTTTTTTTAAATTAAAGAAAAAACGGTAAGGCAATAAAACAAAATTTAGTAGTACTTAATTGTGAGAAGATTGACAGGGATAAAAAAAAAAAAAACAGTGGGAAGACAAAGAGAAAACAGTAAGAAGATAGACACGGACAGAGAGAATAGTAGAACGACAGACATGGACAGAGACTAGTAGAAAGATAGACACGGACAGAGAGAATAGTAGAAAGATAGACACGGACAGTTAAATAGTAGGAAGATAGACATGCCTAGTCTTCTCGGATAAAGGCGAAAAAACAGGAGGTCCTGTGTTCAAATTGCAGACATTAAAAATCCCTCGGTAGTTGGAAATCGTAAAGAGTAGGCCATACGGCCGCTGCCCTGGCAAAATTTACAAAATTAGGAAAACCTACCCACCACAAACATACTTATAGCATGTGTGATTCCTATATACACACACTGGGATCCTCGCCAGTGCTACGGAGTTTGTGCACTGTGCTGAGATCCTCCGTGTCTGATCTAAGGGAGGAGATCGAAGCACTGATGGGGTTGTCCGTGTGCAACGAAGATCGTCCTTAATACCAAACCAAACCAAATTTTTTCTCTTTTAACGCGCTCGAACGCCCCATTTCTCATTTATAAAAACGACAATGAATTATTTCTGGTATGCAATCAAATCCCATCACAGCCTGGATGTTTGAGTGCATCCGCACAACTCATTCTTTCTTGTAAAGTATTTAGCGCTTTCAAAATCCCACTGTTGGCTTAGCTTACTGGAGACATCGCAGCTTGGTCTAATTTTATTCATACATCTTTCACATCTGATTTTAAACACCAGTTCTATTAACGCAATACATTGTTTTCGAACAGCTAATGAAATACTCAGAAGTTTAAAAGCCTGCGTGACTGGCCTGTATATTTTTAAACTTCAGCATCATCGGGTTTGTGAGGTAGGCCATGTCCGTTGTACAGGAGGAGATGTGGTGAGACAGCAGCGCGTTAAGTCCGTGATTTAATGAGGCTCATCTCCGTTTGACTTGCCATTTTCTGTCAATCAATATTTCTCATCTTAACCCTACCCACGCTCAGATATTTCTATCTTATTATTTGTTTTTTTTTCCCCTGATTTTGTTTTGTTTTTATTCCCTCACCTTCCGTGTGTTGTTCTGTGTCTTTATTCCCCTACCCCACAGAATATGCACTCCAAAACTGCCATGTGAGTGTCTAGAATAGTCTAGATATAGGCCTACATATACAAAGCAGTCCCAACAATGGCGTGGGACACCGAGCAAATAGATTATGTGGTACCTAATGCCTTTTTTTTTAAATGTATGGGAAAACAAATGTAATCGTATAATTCTGTGCGAAAAAAGGTTTTGCGATAGCGCCAAGTCAAATATATTCTGGGCTCTACAATGGCGAGAGAGAGAGAGAGAGAGAGAGAGAGAGAGAGAGAGAGAGAGAGAGAGAGAGAGAGAGAGAGAGAAAGAGAGAGTGTGTGAGAAAGAGAGAGATATACTGTAGAGAAGGAGACAGACAAAGCCAGAGAGAGATAGACCCTGAGAGAGAAAGAGAGAGAGAGAGTATGTGATATGTGAGAAAGATAGATTCAGAGAGAGAATGACAGACAGAAAGAAAACCAGAGAGAGACAGGCAGATAGAGACAGAAAGAAACAGAGACAAGAAGAGAGCGGGAGAGATAAAACAACAAAGAGAAGGTCGTGAGTGTAGCAACACTCAATAAACAATGTATTCCAAAATACAAGGATATAACTGAAGTCTAGAGATAATAGGTTACATGTTCCCAATTCCGATGCGCAGGATTCGAGGTGCCTGAACTCCTCCTATACTTGTGGTACCCTACCTCATGTACACGGGTTGAGGATTCCCAAATCTTTCTTCATGCACGCGCAATAAGAATGATAATATTAGCAATTATAACAACAACAATAATAGCAACACTATTTAAGAAAAAATAAGCTAAAGAAAAAAAACGGTGTCAAAACTTTCTAATGCTTAATAAACCAAAACAAAAAAAAGACACACCATGAACCAAAATAAACAACACATTTAAACAAACAATAAAAAAACAAAAGCTACTATTAAGTAATCATAACGTAATGAAAAACAACAAAGTAATATAAACAACGCGAGACTACCAACAACAAAATATTGTATACTGTAAATAGTTCAAGAAGTAAGCAAGCAACAAAATATTGTATACTGTAAATAGTTCAAGAAGTAAGCAAGCAACAAAATATTGTATTCTGTAAATAGTTCAAGAAGTAAGCAACAACAAAATATTGTATACTGTAAATAATTCAAGAAGTTAGCAAACAACAAAATATTGTATACTGTAAATAGTCAAGAAGTAAGCAACAACAAAATATTGTATACTGTAAATAGTTCAAGAAGTAAGCAACAACAAAATATTGTATACTGTAAATAGTTCAAGAAGTAAGCAAACAACAAAATATTGTATACTGTAAATAATTCAAGAAGTAAGCAAACAACAAAATATTGCATACTGTAAATAGTTCAAGAAGTAAGCAACAACAAAATATTGTATACTGTAAATAATTCAAGAAGTAAGCAAACAACAAAATATTGTATACTGTAAATAGTTCAAGAAGTAAGCAACAACAAAATATTGTATACTGTAAATAATTCAAGAAGTAAGCAAACAACAAAATATTGTATACTGTAAATAGTTCAAGAAGTAAGCAAACAACAAAATATTGTATACTGTAAATAATTCAAGAAGTAAGCAAACAACAAAATATTGCATACTGTAAATAGTTCAAGAAGTAAGCAAGCAATAAAATATTGTATACTGTAAATAATTCAAGAAGTAAGCAAACAACAAAATATTGTATACTGTAAATAGTTCAAGAAGTAAGCAAACAACAAAATATTGTATACTGTAAATAGTTCAAGAAGTAAGCAAGCAACAAAATATTGTATACTGTAAATAATTCAAGAAGTAAGCAAACAACAAAATATTGTATACTGTAAATAGTTCAAGAAGTAAGCAAACAACAAAATATTGTATACTGTAAATAGTTCAAGAAGTAAGCAAGCAACAAAATATTGTATACTGTAAATAGTTCAAGAAGTAAGCAAACAACAAAATATTGTATACCGTAAATAGTTCAAGAAGTAAGCAAACAACAAAATATTGTATACTGTAAATAGTTCAAGAAGTAAGCAAACAACAAAATATTGTATACTGTAAATAGTTCAAGAAGTAAGCAAGCAACAAAATATTGTATACTGTAAATAGTTCAAGAAGTAAGCAAGCAACAAAATATTGTATACCGTAAATAGTTCAAGAAGTAAGCAAGCAACAAAATATTGTATACTGTAAATAGTTCAAGAAGTAAGCAAGCAACAAAATATTGTATACCGTAAATAGTTCAAGAAGTAAGCAAGCAACAAAATATTGTATACCGTAAATAGTTCAAGAAGTAAGCAAGCAACAAAATATTGTATACTGTAAATAGTTCAAGAAGTAAGCAAGCAACAAAATATTGTATACTGTAAATAGTTCAAGAAGTAAGCAAACAACACAATATTGTATACTGTAAATAGTTCAAGAAGTAAGCAAACAACAAAATATTGCATACTGTAAATAGTTCAAGAAGTAAGCAACAACAAAATATTGCATACTGTAAATAGTTCAAGAAGTAAGCAACAACAAAATATTGCATACTGTAAATAGTTCAAGAAGTAAGCAAACAACAAAATATTGTATACTGTAAATAGTTCAAGAAGTAAGCAAGCAACAAAATATTGTATACCGTAAATAGTTCAAGAAGTAAGCAAACAACAAAATATTGCATACTGTAAATAGTTCAAGAAGTAAGCAACAACAAAATATTGCATACTGTAAATAGTTCAAGAAGTAAGCAAACAACAAAATATTGTATACTGTAAATAGTTCAAGAAGTAAGCAAGCAACAAAATATTGTATACCGTAAATAGTTCAAGAAGTAAGCAAACAACAAAATATTGTATACTGTAAATAGTTCAAGAAGTAAGCAACAACAAAATATTGCATACTGTAAATAGTTCAAGAAGTAAGCAACAACAAAATATTGCATACTGTAAATAGTTCAAGAAGTAAGCAACAACAAAATATTGCATACTGTAAATAGTTCAAGAAGTAAGCAACAACAAAATATTGCATACCGTAAATAGTTCAAGAAGTTAGCAAACAACAAAATATTGCATACTGTAAATAGTTCAAGAAGTAAGCAACAACAAAATATTGCATACTGTAAATAGTTCAAGAAGTAAGCAACAACAAAATATTGTATTCCGTAAATAGTTCAAGAAGTAAGCAAACAACAAAATATTGTATACTGTAAATAGTTCAAGAAGTAAGCAAACAACAAAATATTGTATACTGTAAATAGTTCAAGAAGTAAGCAAACAACACAATATTGTATACTGTAAATAGTTCAAGAAGTAAGCAACAACAAAATATTGTATACTGTAAATAGTTCAAGAAGTAAGCAACAACAAAATATTGTATACTGTAAATAGTTCAAGAAGTAAGCAACAACAAAATATTGTATACTGTAAATAGTTCAAGAAGTAAGCAACAACAAAATATTGTATACTGTAAATAGTTCAAGAAGTAAGCAACAACAAAATATTGTATACTGTAAATAGTTCAAGAAGTAAGCAACAACAAAATATTGTATACTGTAAATAGTTCAAGAAGTAAGCAACAACAAAATATTGTATACTGTAAATAGTTCAAGAAGTAAGCAACAACAAAATATTGTATACTGTAAATAGTTCAAGAAGTAAGCAACAACAAAATATTGTATACTGTAAATAGTTCAAGAAGTAAGCAAACAACAAAATATTGTATACTGTAAATAGTTCAAGAAGTAAGCAACAACAAAATATTGTATACTGTAAATAGTTCAAGAAGTAAGCAAACAACAAAATATTGTATACTGTAAATAGTTCAAGAAGTAAGCAAGCAACAAAATATTGTATACTGTAAATAGTTCAAGAAGTAAGCAAGCAACAAAATATTGTATACTGTAAATAGTTCAAGAAGTAAGCAAGCAACAAAATATTGTATACTGTAAATAGTTCAAGAAGTAAGCAAGCAACAAAATATTGTATACTGTAAATAGTTCAAGAAGTAAGCAACAACAAAATATTGTATACTGTAAATAGTTCAAGAAGTAAGCAACAACAAAATATTGTATACTGTAAATAGTTCAAGAAGTAAGCAACAACAAAATATTGTATACTGTAAATAGTTCAAGAAGTAAGCAACAACAAAATATTGTATACTGTAAATAGTTCAAGAAGTAAGCAACAACAAAATATTGTATACTGTAAATAGTTCAAGAAGTAAGCAAGCAACAAAATATTGTATACCGTAAATAGTTCAAGAAGTAAGCAAACAACAAAATATTGTATACCGTAAATAGTTCAAGAAGTAAGCAAACAACAAAATATTGTATACCGTAAATAGTTCAAGAAGTAAGCAAACAACAAAATATTGTATACTGTAAATAGTTCAAGAAGTAAGCAAACAACAAAATATTGTATACTGTAAATAGTTCAAGAAGTAAGCAAGCAACAAAATATTGTATACTGTAAATAGTTCAAGAAGTAAGCAAACAACAAAATATTGTATACTGTAAATAGTTCAAGAAGTAAGCAAGCAACAAAATATTGTATACTGTAAATAGTTCAAGAAGTAAGCAAGCAACAAAATATTGTATACTGTAAATAGTTCAAGAAGTAAGCAAGCAACAAAATATTGTATACTGTAAATAGTTCAAGAAGTAAGCAACAACAAAATATTGTATACTGTAAATAGTTCAAGAAGTAAGCAAGCAACAAAATATTGTATACCGTAAATAATTCAAGAAGTAAGCAAGCAACAAAATATTGTATACCGTAAATAGTTCAAGAAGTAAGCAAACAACAAAATATTGTATACCGTAAATAGTTCAAGAAGTAAGGAAACAACAAAATATTGTATACCGTAAATAGTTCAAGAAGTAAGCAAACAACAAAATATTGTATACTGTAAATAGTTCAAGAAGTAAGCAAACAACAAAATATTGTATACTGTAAATAGTTCAAGAAGTAAGCAAGCAACAAAATATTGTATACTGTAAATAGTTCAAGAAGTAAGCAAGCAACAAAATATTGTATACTGTAAATAGTTCAAGAAGTAAGCAAGCAACAAAATATTGTATACTGTAAATAGTTCAAGAAGTAAGCAAGCAACAAAATATTGTATACTGTAAATAGTTCAAGAAGTAAGCAAGCAACAAAATATTGTATACTGTAAATAGTTCAAGAAGTAAGCAAGCAACAAAATATTGTATACTGTAAATAGTTCAAGAAGTAAGCAAGCAACAAAATATTGTATACCGTAAATAGTTCAAGAAGTAAGCAAACAACAAAATATTGTATACTGTAAATAGTTCAAGAAGTAAGCAAACAACAAAATATTGTATACTGTAAATAGTTCAAGAAGTAAGCAAGCAACAAAATATTGTATACTGTAAATAGTTCAAGAAGTAAGCAAGCAACAAAATATTGTATACTGTAAATAGTTCAAGAAGTAAGCAAACAACAAAATATTGTATACTGTAAATAGTTCAAGAAGTAAGCAAGCAACAAAATATTGTATACCGTAAATAGTTCAAGAAGTAAGCAAACAACAAAATATTGTATACCGTAAATAGTTCAAGAAGTAAGCAAGCAACAAAATATTGTATACCGTAAATAGTTCAAGAAGTAAGCAAGCAACAAAATATTGTATACTGTAAATAGTTCAAGAAGTAAGCAAACAACAAAATATTGTATACTGTAAATAGTTCAAGAAGTAAGCAAACAACAAAATATTGTATACTGTAAATAGTTCAAGAAGTAAGCAAACAACAAAATATTGTATACTGTAAATAGTTCAAGAAGTAAGCAAGCAACAAAATATTGTATACTGTAAATAGTTCAAGAAGTAAGCAAGCAACAAAATATTGTATACTGTAAATAGTTCAAGAAGTAAGCAAGCAACAAAATATTGTATACTGTAAATAGTTCAAGAAGTAAGCAAGCAACAAAATATTGTATACTGTAAATAGTTCAAGAAGTAAGCAAGCAACAAAATATTGTATACTGTAAATAGTTCAAGAAGTAAGCAAGCAACAAAATATTGTATACTGTAAATAGTTCAAGAAGTAAGCAAACAACAAAATATTGTATACTGTAAATAGTTCAAGAAGTAAGCAAGCAACAAAATATTGTATACTGTAAATAGTTCAAGAAGTAAGCAAGCAACAAAATATTGTATACCGTAAATAGTTCAAGAAGTAAGCAAACAACAAAATATTGTATACCGTAAATAGTTCAAGAAGTAAGCAAACAACAAAATATTGTATACCGTAAATAGTTCAAGAAGTAAGCAAACAACAAAATATTGTATACTGTAAATAGTTCAAGAAGTAAGCAAACAACAAAATATTGTATACTGTAAATAGTTCAAGAAGTAAGCAAGCAACAAAATATTGTATACTGTAAATAGTTCAAGAAGTAAGCAAACAACAAAATATTGTATACTGTAAATAGTTCAAGAAGTAAGCAAGCAACAAAATATTGTATACTGTAAATAGTTCAAGAAGTAAGCAAGCAACAAAATATTGTATACTGTAAATAGTTCAAGAAGTAAGCAAGCAACAAAATATTGTATACTGTAAATAGTTCAAGAAGTAAGCAAACAACAAAATATTGTATACTGTAAATAGTTCAAGAAGTAAGCAAGCAACAAAATATTGTATACCGTAAATAGTTCAAGAAGTAAGCAAACAACAAAATATTGCATACTGTAAATAGTTCAAGAAGTAAGCAACAACAAAATATTGCATACTGTAAATAGTTCAAGAAGTAAGCAAACAACAAAATATTGTATACTGTAAATAGTTCAAGAAGTAAGCAAGCAACAAAATATTGTATACCGTAAATAGTTCAAGAAGTAAGCAAACAACAAAATATTGTATACTGTAAATAGTTCAAGAAGTAAGCAACAACAAAATATTGCATACTGTAAATAGTTCAAGAAGTAAGCAACAACAAAATATTGCATACTGTAAATAGTTCAAGAAGTAAGCAACAACAAAATATTGCATACTGTAAATAGTTCAAGAAGTAAGCAACAACAAAATATTGCATACCGTAAATAGTTCAAGAAGTTAGCAAACAACAAAATATTGCATACTGTAAATAGTTCAAGAAGTAAGCAACAACAAAATATTGCATACTGTAAATAGTTCAAGAAGTAAGCAACAACAAAATATTGTATTCCGTAAATAGTTCAAGAAGTAAGCAAACAACAAAATATTGTATACTGTAAATAGTTCAAGAAGTAAGCAAACAACAAAATATTGTATACTGTAAATAGTTCAAGAAGTAAGCAAACAACACAATATTGTATACTGTAAATAGTTCAAGAAGTAAGCAACAACAAAATATTGTATACTGTAAATAGTTCAAGAAGTAAGCAACAACAAAATATTGTATACTGTAAATAGTTCAAGAAGTAAGCAACAACAAAATATTGTATACTGTAAATAGTTCAAGAAGTAAGCAACAACAAAATATTGTATACTGTAAATAGTTCAAGAAGTAAGCAACAACAAAATATTGTATACTGTAAATAGTTCAAGAAGTAAGCAACAACAAAATATTGTATACTGTAAATAGTTCAAGAAGTAAGCAACAACAAAATATTGTATACTGTAAATAGTTCAAGAAGTAAGCAACAACAAAATATTGTATACTGTAAATAGTTCAAGAAGTAAGCAACAACAAAATATTGTATACTGTAAATAGTTCAAGAAGTAAGCAAACAACAAAATATTGTATACTGTAAATAGTTCAAGAAGTAAGCAACAACAAAATATTGTATACTGTAAATAGTTCAAGAAGTAAGCAAACAACAAAATATTGTATACTGTAAATAGTTCAAGAAGTAAGCAAGCAACAAAATATTGTATACTGTAAATAGTTCAAGAAGTAAGCAAGCAACAAAATATTGTATACTGTAAATAGTTCAAGAAGTAAGCAAGCAACAAAATATTGTATACTGTAAATAGTTCAAGAAGTAAGCAACAACACAATATTGTATACTGTAAATAGTTCAAGAAGTAAGCAACAACACAATATTGCATACTGTAAATAGTTCAAGAAGTAAGCAACAACAAAATATTGCATACTGTAAATAGTTCAAGAAGTAAGCAACAACAAAATATTATATACTGTAAATAGTTCAAGAAGTAAGCAACAACAAAATATTGTATACTGTAAATAGTTCAAGAAGTAAGCAAGCAACAAAATATTGTATACCGTAAATAGTTCAAGAAGTAAGCAAACAACAAAATATTGTATACCGTAAATAGTTCAAGAAGTAAGCAAACAACAAAATATTGTATACCGTAAATAGTTCAAGAAGTAAGCAAACAACAAAATATTGTATACTGTAAATAGTTCAAGAAGTAAGCAAACAACAAAATATTGTATACTGTAAATAGTTCAAGAAGTAAGCAAGCAACAAAATATTGTATACTGTAAATAGTTCAAGAAGTAAGCAAACAACAAAATATTGTATACTGTAAATAGTTCAAGAAGTAAGCAAGCAACAAAATATTGTATACTGTAAATAGTTCAAGAAGTAAGCAAGCAACAAAATATTGTATACTGTAAATAGTTCAAGAAGTAAGCAAGCAACAAAATATTGTATACTGTAAATAGTTCAAGAAGTAAGCAACAACAAAATATTGTATACTGTAAATAGTTCAAGAAGTAAGCAAGCAACAAAATATTGTATACCGTAAATAGTTCAAGAAGTAAGCAAGCAACAAAATATTGTATACCGTAAATAGTTCAAGAAGTAAGCAAACAACAAAATATTGTATACCGTAAATAGTTCAAGAAGTAAGCAAACAACAAAATATTGTATACCGTAAATAGTTCAAGAAGTAAGCAAACAACAAAATATTGTATACTGTAAATAGTTCAAGAAGTAAGCAAACAACAAAATATTGTATACTGTAAATAGTTCAAGAAGTAAGCAAGCAACAAAATATTGTATACTGTAAATAGTTCAAGAAGTAAGCAAGCAACAAAATATTGTATACTGTAAATAGTTCAAGAAGTAAGCAAGCAACAAAATATTGTATACTGTAAATAGTTCAAGAAGTAAGCAAGCAACAAAATATTGTATACTGTAAATAGTTCAAGAAGTAAGCAAGCAACAAAATATTGTATACTGTAAATAGTTCAAGAAGTAAGCAAGCAACAAAATATTGTATACTGTAAATAGTTCAAGAAGTAAGCAAGCAACAAAATATTGTATACCGTAAATAGTTCAAGAAGTAAGCAAACAACAAAATATTGTATACTGTAAATAGTTCAAGAAGTAAGCAAACAACAAAATATTGTATACTGTAAATAGTTCAAGAAGTAAGCAAGCAACAAAATATTGTATACTGTAAATAGTTCAAGAAGTAAGCAAGCAACAAAATATTGTATACTGTAAATAGTTCAAGAAGTAAGCAAGCAACAAAATATTGTATACTGTAAATAGTTCAAGAAGTAAGCAAGCAACAAAATATTGTATACCGTAAATAGTTCAAGAAGTAAGCAAACAACAAAATATTGTATACCGTAAATAGTTCAAGAAGTAAGCAAGCAACAAAATATTGTATACCGTAAATAGTTCAAGAAGTAAGCAAGCAACAAAATATTGTATACTGTAAATAGTTCAAGAAGTAAGCAAACAACAAAATATTGTATACTGTAAATAGTTCAAGAAGTAAGCAAACAACAAAATATTGTATACTGTAAATAGTTCAAGAAGTAAGCAAACAACAAAATATTGTATACTGTAAATAGTTCAAGAAGTAAGCAAGCAACAAAATATTGTATACTGTAAATAGTTCAAGAAGTAAGCAAGCAACAAAATATTGTATACTGTAAATAGTTCAAGAAGTAAGCAAGCAACAAAATATTGTATACTGTAAATAGTTCAAGAAGTAAGCAAGCAACAAAATATTGTATACTGTAAATAGTTCAAGAAGTAAGCAAGCAACAAAATATTGTATACTGTAAATAGTTCAAGAAGTAAGCAAGCAACAAAATATTGTATACTGTAAATAGTTCAAGAAGTAAGCAACAACAAAATATTGTATACTGTAAATAGTTCAAGAAGTAAGCAAGCAACAAAATATTGTATACTGTAAATAATTCAAGAAGTAAGCAAGCAACAAAATATTGTATACCGTAAATAGTTCAAGAAGTAAGCAAACAACAAAATATTGTATACCGTAAATAGTTCAAGAAGTAAGCAAACAACAAAATATTGTATACCGTAAATAGTTCAAGAAGTAAGCAAACAACAAAATATTGTATACCGTAAATAGTTCAAGAAGTAAGCAAACAACAAAATATTGTATACTGTAAATAGTTCAAGAAGTAAGCAAACAACAAAATATTGTATACTGTAAATAGTTCAAGAAGTAAGCAAGCAACAAAATATTGTATACTGTAAATAGTTCAAGAAGTAAGCAAACAACAAAATATTGTATACTGTAAATAGTTCAAGAAGTAAGCAAGCAACAAAATATTGTATACTGTAAATAGTTCAAGAAGTAAGCAAGCAACAAAATATTGTATACTGTAAATAGTTCAAGAAGTAAGCAAGCAACAAAATATTGTATACTGTAAATAGTTCAAGAAGTAAGCAAGCAACAAAATATTGTATACTGTAAATAGTTCAAGAAGTAAGCAAGCAACAAAATATTGTATACCGTAAATAGTTCAAGAAGTAAGCAAACAACAAAATATTGTATACTGTAAATAGTTCAAGAAGTAAGCAAGCAACAAAATATTGTATACTGTAAATAGTTCAAGAAGTAAGCAAGCAACAAAATATTGTATACTGTAAATAGTTCAAGAAGTAAGCAAGCAACAAAATATTGTATACTGTAAATAGTTCAAGAAGTAAGCAAGCAACAAAATATTGTATACTGTAAATAGTTCAAGAAGTAAGCAAGCAACAAAATATTGTATACCGTAAATAGTTCAAGAAGTAAGCAAACAACAAAATATTGTATACCGTAAATAGTTCAAGAAGTAAGCAAACAACAAAATATTGTATATCGTAAATAGTTCAAGAAGTAAGCAAACAACAAAATATTGTATACCGTAAATAGTTCAAGAAGTAAGCAAACAACAAAATATTGTATACCGTAAATAGTTCAAGAAGTAAGCAAACAACAAAATATTGTATACCGTAAATAGTTCAAGAAGTAAGCAAACAACAAAATATTGTATACCGTAAATAGTTCAAGAAGTAAGCAAACAACAAAATATTGTATACTGTAAATAGTTCAACAAGTAAGCAAACAACAAAATATTGTATACCGTAAATAGTTCAAGAAGTAAGCAACAACAAAATATTGTATACTGTAAATAGTTCAAGAAGTAAGCAAGCAACAAAATATTGTATACTGTAAATAGTTCAAGAAGTAAGCAAACAACAAAATATTGTATACCGTAAATAGTTCAAGAAGTAAGCAAACAACAAAATATTGTATACCGTAAATAGTTCAAGAAGTAAGCAAACAACAAAATATTGTATACTGTAAATAGTTCAAGAAGTAAGCAAACAACAAAATATTGTATACTGTAAATAGTTCAAGAAGTAAGCAAACAACAAAATATTGTATACTGTAAATAGTTCAAGAAGTAAGCAAACAACAAAATATTGTATACCGTAAATAGTTCAAGAAGTAAGCAAACAACAAAATATTGTATACCGTAAGTAGTTCAAGAAGTAAGCAAGATACAAAATATTGTATACTGTAAATAGTTCAAGAAGTAAGCAAGCAACAAAATATTGTATACCGTAAATAGTTCAAGAAGTAAGCAAGCAACAAAATATTGTATACTGTAAATAGTTCAAGAAGTAAGCAAACAATAAATATTGTATACTGTAAATAGTTCAAGAAGTAAGCAAACAACAAAATATTGTATACCGTAAATAGTTCAAGAAGTAAGCAAGCAACAAAATATTGTATACTGTAAATAGTTCAAGAAGTAAGCAAGCAACAAAATATTGTATACCGTAAATAGTTCAAGAAGTAAGCAAACAACAAAATATTGTATACTGTAAATAGTTCAAGAAGTAAGCAAGCAACAAAATATTGTATACTGTAAATAGTTCAAGAAGTAAGCAAGCAACAAAATATTGTATACTGTAAATAGTTCAAGAAGTAAGCAAGCAACAAAATATTGTATACTGTAAATAGTTCAAGAAGTAAGCAAACAACAAAATATTGTATACTGTAAATAGTTCAAGAAGTAAGCAAACAACAAAATATTGTATACTGTAAATAGTTCAAGAAGTAAGCAAACAACAAAATATTGTATACTGTAAATAGTTCAAGAAGTAAGCAAACAACAAAATATTGTATACTGTAAATAGTTCAAGAAGTAAGCAAACAACAAAATATTGTATACTGTAAATAGTTCAAGAAGTAAGCAAACAACAAAATATTGTATACCGTAAATAGTTCAAGAAGTAAGCAAACAACAAAATATTGTATACTGTAAATAGTTCAAGAAGTAAGCAAGCAACAAAATATTGTATACCGTAAATAGTTCAAGAAGTAAGCAAACAACAAAATATTGTATACTGTAAATAGTTCAAGAAGTAAGCAAACAACAAAATATTGTATACCGTAAATAGTTCAAGAAGTAAGCAAACAACAAAATATTGTATACCGTAAATAGTTCAAGAAGTAAGCAAACAACAAAATATTGTATACTGTAAATAGTTCAAGAAGTAAGCAAGCAACAAAATATTGTATACCGTAAATAGTTCAAGAAGTAAGCAAGCAACAAAATATTGTATACTGTAAATAGTTCAAGAAGTAAGCAAGCAACAAAATATTGTATACCGTAAATAGTTCAAGAAGTAAGCAAGCAACAAAATATTGTATACCGTAAATAGTTCAAGAAGTAAGCAAGCAACAAAATATTGTATACCGTAAATAGTTCAAGAAGTAAGCAAGCAACAAAATATTGTATACCGTAAATAGTTCAAGAAGAAAGCAAGCAACAAAATATTGTATACCGTAAATAGTTCAAGAAGTAAGCAAGCAACAAAATATTGTATACCGTAAATAGTTCAAGAAGTAAGCAAGCAACAAAATATTGTATACCGTAAATAGTTCAAGAAGTAAGCAAGCAACAAAATATTGTATACCGTAAATAGTTCAAGAAGTAAGCAAGCAACAAAATATTGTATACCGTAAATAGTTCAAGAAGTAAGCAAGCAACAAAATATTGTATACCGTAAATAGTTCAAGAAGTAAGCAAACAACAAAATATTGTATACCGTAAATAGTTCAAGAAGTAAGCAAACAACAAAATATTGTATACCGTAAATAGTTCAAGAAGTAAGCAAGCAACAAAATATTGTATACCGTAAATAGTTCAAGAAGTAAGCAAGCAACAAAATATTGTATACCGTAAATAGTTCAAGAAGTAAGCAAACAACAAAATATTGTATACCGTAAATAGTTCAAGAAGTAAGCAAACAACAAAATATTGTATACTGTAAATAGTTCAAGAAGTAAGCAAACAACAAAATATTGTATACCGTAAATAGTTCAAGAAGTAAGCAAACAACAAAATATTGTATACCGTAAATAGTTCAAGAAGTAAGCAAACAACAAAATATTGTATACTGTAAATAGTTCAAGAAGTAAGCAAACAACAAAATATTGTATACCGTAAATAGTTCAAGAAGTAAGCAAACAACAAAATATTGTATACCGTAAATAGTTCAAGAAGTAAGCAAGCAACAAAATATTGTATACTGTAAATAGTTCAAGAAGTAAGCAAGCAACAAAATATTGTATACTGTAAATAGTTCAAGAAGTAAGCAAGCAACAAAATATTGTATACCGTAAATAGTTCAAGAAGTAAGCAAGCAACAAAATATTGTATACCGTAAATAGTTCAAGAAGTAAGCAAGCAACAAAATATTGTATACCGTAAATAGTTCAAGAAGTAAGCAAACAACAAAATATTGTATACCGTAAATAGTTCAAGAAGTAAGCAAACAACAAAATATTGTATACCGTAAATAGTTCAAGAAGTAAGCAAACAACAAAATATTGTATACCGTAAATAGTTCAAGAAGTAAGCAAACAACAAAATATTGTATACTGTAAATAGTTCAAGAAGTAAGCAAACAACAAAATATTGTATACTGTAAATAGTTCAAGAAGTAAGCAAACAACAAAATATTGTATACCGTAAATAGTTCAAGAAGTAAGCAAACAACAAAATATTGTATACCGTAAATAGTTCAAGAAGTAAGCAAACAACAAAATATTGTATACCGTAAATAGTTCAAGAAGTAAGCAAACAACAAAATATTGTATACCGTAAATAGTTCAAGAAGTAAGCAAACAACAAAATATTGTATACTGTAAATAGTTCAAGAAGTAAGCAAACAACAAAATATTGTATACTGTAAATAGTTCAAGAAGTAAGCAAACAACAAAATATTGTATACTGTAAATAGTTCAAGAAGTAAGCAAACAACAAAATATTGTATACTGTAAATAGTTCAAGAAGTAAGCAAACAACAAAATATTGTATACCGTAAATAGTTCAAGAAGTAAGCAAACAACACAATATTGTATACTGTAAATAGTTCAAGAAGTAAGCAAGCAACAAAATATTGTATACTGTAAATAGTTCAAGAAGTAAGCAAACAACAAAATATTGTATACTGTAAATAGTTCAAGAAGTAAGCAAACAACAAAATATTGTATACCGTAAATAGTTCAAGAAGTAAGCAAACAACAAAATATTGTATACTGTAAATAGTTCAAGAAGTAAGCAAACAACAAAATATTGTATACCGTAAATAGTTCAAGAAGTAAGCAAACAACAAAATATTGTATACTGTAAATAGTTCAAGAAGTAAGCAAACAACAAAATATTGTATACCGTAAATAGTTCAAGAAGTAAGCAAGCAACAAAATATTGTATACCGTAAATAGTTCAAGAAGTAAGCAAGCAACAAAATATTGTATACTGTAAATAGTTCAAGAAGTAAGCAAGCAACAAAATATTGTATACTGTAAATAGTTCAAGAAGTAAGCAAACAACAAAATATTGTATACTGTAAATAGTTCAAGAAGTAAGCAAGCAACAAAATATTGTATACTGTAAATAGTTCAAGAAGTAAGCAAACAACAAAATATTGTATACTGTAAATAGTTCAAGAAGTAAGCAAGCAACAAAATATTGTATACCGTAAATAGTTCAAGAAGTAAGCAAGCAACAAAATATTGTATACTGTAAATAGTTCAAGAAGTAAGCAAACAACAAAATATTGTATACTGTAAATAGTTCAAGAAGTAAGCAAACAACAAAATATTGTATACCGTAAATAGTTCAAGAAGTAAGCAAACAACAAAATATTGTATACTGTAAATAGTTCAAGAAGTAAGCAAACAACAAAATATTGTATACTGTAAATAGTTCAAGAAGTAAGCAAACAACACAATATTGTATACTGTAAATAGTTCAAGAAGTAAGCAAACAACACAATATTGTATACTGTAAATAGTTCAAGAAGTAAGCAAGCAACAAAATATTGTATACTGTAAATAGTTCAAGAAGTAAGCAAACAACAAAATATTGTATACTGTAAATAGTTCAAGAAGTAAGCAAACAACAAAATATTGTATACCGTAAATAGTTCAAGAAGTAAGCAAACAACAAAATATTGTATACTGTAAATAGTTCAAGAAGTAAGCAAACAACAAAATATTGTATACCGTAAATAGTTCAAGAAGTAATACAAACAACAAAATATTGTATACTGTAAATAGTTCAAGAAGTAAGCAAACAACAAAATGTTGTATACCGTAAATAGTTCAAGAAGTAAGCAAGCAACAAAATATTGTATACCGTAAATAGTTCAAGAAGTAAGCAAGCAACAAAATATTGTATACTGTAAATAGTTCAAGAAGTAAGCAAGCAACAAAATATTGTATACTGTAAATAGTTCAAGAAGTAAGCAAACAACAAAATATTGTATACTGTAAATAGTTCAAGAAGTAAGCAAGCAACAAAATATTGTATACTGTAAATAGTTCAAGAAGTAAGCAAACAACAAAATATTGTATACTGTAAATAGTTCAAGAAGTAAGCAAGCAACAAAATATTGTATACCGTAAATAGTTCAAGAAGTAAGCAAGCAACAAAATATTGTATACTGTAAATAGTTCAAGAAGTAAGCAAACAACAAAATATTGTATACTGTAAATAGTTCAAGAAGTAAGCAAACAACAAAATATTGTATACCGTAAATAGTTCAAGAAGTAAGCAAGCAACAAAATATTGTATACCGTAAATAGTTCAAGAAGTAAGCAAGCAACAAAATATTGTATACTGTAAATAGTTCAAGAAGTAAGCAAACAACAAAATATTGTATACTGTAAATAGTTCAAGAAGTAAGCAAACAACAAAATATTGTATACCGTAAATAGTTCAAGAAGTAAGCAAACAACAAAATATTGTATACTGTAAATAGTTCAAGAAGTAAGCAAACAACAAAATATTGTATACTGTAAATTGTTCAAGAAGTAAGCAAACAACAAAATATTGTATACTGTAAATAGTTCAAGAAGTAAGCAAACAACAAAATATTGTATACTGTAAATAGTTCAAGAAGTAAGCAAACAACAAAATATTGTATACTGTAAATAGTTCAAGAAGTAAGCAAACAACACAATATTGTATACTGTAAATAGTTCAAGAAGTAAGCAAACAACACAATATTGTATACTGTAAATAGTTCAAGAAGTAAGCAAACAACAAAATATTGTATACTGTAAATAGTTCAAGAAGTAAGCAAGCAACAAAATATTGTATACTGTAAATAGTTCAAGAAGTAAGCAAACAACAAAATATTGTATACTGTAAATAGTTCAAGAAGTAAGCAAACAACAAAATATTGTATACTGTAAATAGTTCAAGAAGTAAGCAAACAACAAAATATTGTATACTGTAAATAGTTCAAGAAGTAAGCAAACAACAAAATATTGTATACTGTAATGTTCAAGAAGTAAGCAAACAACACAATATTGTATACTGTAAATAGTTCAAGAAGTAAGCAAACAACAAAATATTGTATACTGTAAATAGTTCAAGAAGTAAGCAAACAACAAAATATTGTATACTGTAAATAGTTCAAGAAGTAAGCAAGCAACAAAATATTGTATACTGTAAATAGTTCAAGAAGTAAGCAAACAACAAAATATTGTATACTGTAAATAGTTCAAGAAGTAAGCAAACAACACAATATTGTATACTGTAAATAGTTCAAGAAGTAAGCAAACAACAAAATATTGTATACTGTAAATAGTTCAAGTAGTAAGCAAACAACAAAATATTGTATACTGTAAATAGTTCAAGAAGTAAGCAAGCAACAAAATATTGTATACTGTAAATAGTTCAAGAAGTAAGCAAACAACAAAATATTGTATACTGTAAATAGTTCAAGAAGTAAGCAAACAACACATCCTAAAAAAAATTGGTCATCAGCAAAAGCTATTATTCTTCTTCTTCTATCACTTTCAGACGTCAACTTGAATATTTTCAAAGAAATCAGTGGGTCAGCTGGATGACATTTCCGTAGAGTTGGGTAGGAATGGCACTGGTTATGCCAATATGCGCTTTCTCTATTCCTCATATGTTGGGCATCTTTGAAGTAGGTATTCAGCATTCATTATATCAGTGCTACAGTCACATTCATCAGTAGTTCCTATCTTTAGCTTGTTGAACAGATGGTATCCCAGTCTGTTGTGACCTGTACGAAGTCTGAAGATTACCACTTGTTCACTTCTGCTGAGCTGATAACATGCATCATTTTTTTCTTGTGGCAAAATACAGCAATCACTTAATTATTGTAAATCCCAATAATGTATTGACTATTTCACAACACTGAAAATAGAAATTACACTAAATACCCTTATTATAACCGGTAATTAGGTTGAACAGGGTAGACTAAGATGGCGGATGAGAGGAGGCAAATGAAGATCATCTGATGTTAGTGCACTCTCCTCCCATTTCTTTAAAAACCTCACTAATAAGTTTCAGATTAATACTATAGACAATGTGTATTAATCTCTATTCTTTTTTATTTCTATTTTTATTTTTAAAAGTATGCTATATTTGAGAGTTATTAGAAAAAAAGGGGAATTTCTATGTGAAAAGAATTATTATACACAAACATCTGTTTAAATCAGTTAATAAGCCCCCCCCCCCCCCCCCCCCCCCCCCCCCCAAAAAAAAAAATACGTGATGTTACATACGAGGAAAAGGTTCTATACTACCTTCATGTTTTCAACAGCTGTTCGATCGCCCCATCTCCTTCTCTTTGAGTGTATTTTAAAAAAAAATAATGTATATACCTGAACAGTAGCAGGTGTGTCAGTTATGATAGTGGAATTTCCCACAAGCCACGCACTGGCATCACTTTCTCTATATGATAACAATTTTCATCCTGTACTTGCTACGTTGTATGATAACTGCAGACAAAAACTGATGATACCATTCTCTCCACAGATTAAAAAAGTTCAACCCAGTCTATCGGCTTCCGTGATACACCGTCCTGGCATATGTTGAGAGATTACGCTCAACCTCAGGCTACGGGCAACAGAGCTGCGAAGACTTTACCTTATGCTTTTTTTATGGTCAAAGCAAAAAAGTGATTTCATGATTTTTTTTTAAAAACTACATATATTAGTCTAATTCTGTCTTCGTCTTCCCAGGGACCCCATGAAGTGCAGGGTGCAAGATTTTTTGTAAAAACTGCAGGAGTTACAAATGTGTTACACTTTAACGTCAGTTTTTTATGCCTGATGACGTGTAGGCAGTGGCGTATTAAAGGGGTGCGAGGGGGTCGGTTCGCCCCGGGTGACAGTCAGGAAAGAGGGGGAGGGGTGCCATCGGACGCTATTATGATAGTGTTTGTTGTTAAAAATATACTTGCAAGTGTGTTTCCTTACTGGGTGGGGGGCGCGAACGCTACGATCCGCCCCGGATGCTAAATGGTCTAAGTACGCCCTTGCGTTTATGTACTTCTTTTCACTTCTTTCCTGCGATCTCTCCTTTCCCGCGTTCTCATGTCACATTCTTTATTCTTTTCATCATCTTTTCATTCATCAACCTTTAGCTCCCCAAGGAGCATAGACCTTCAACAAACTCATGCCAGGTCTTCATGTCTCGTGCCATCAGTTCAAAGTTCCTTCCATATTTTCGTCATTCTTTTCATGTCTGTCTCAAGCTAGTCAGCAACACAGACTCCTTTCGGCTTTCACTGTGTAGCATTACTGTTGTTGTTGTTGTTTAACTAGGGCTGCTGAACTTCCCGATCTTTAGCAGTCAATACCAAGTTGAAGAGTCCTTGGTATTATTTACACTGTAGATCTAGGCTTTTCCTGTGACTTTTCTGCCATTCCGAAATGTGCGGAGTCTCTCCAGCTTGGCTTGCATTTAAAGGATCATCACACCTGGTCCCAAGCTAGGAGAAAGAAGCGAGTGGCATATTGTGCATTCCCCACCATCCAAGGAGTCTATCCAAATATGCAGAGCTAAAATACTGTGCTCTGGTTCTGAGCTCTCCCAAGGAATTGCCACGTCCTACACAGAGCCACTCTTCAGCTGCCCTTGTCCAGCATGGGCCCATAGTGAGATCCTCCTGCATGCAGACAACCAGGTAAAAATCTAGAGTTACGTCTAATGCTTAAAGTGACTCCTGCAAGCTTAGTGTGCAATTCTAGGTTCACAACATGTTTCACCACAGGGGGAATCGCTGGAAGTATGTAAACGATTTCAGAGTCCATGAGGGTGTACAGTAATTAGCCTCACAGACAGAGGTTCACTTCCACAAATGTATACTGTGGCATTGTGCTTAGCCGATTGTCACATAAGGATGACTCCAGATATGCCTCCATGCATGTGTAGCATCATAAATCTCTTTACCAGAGGACCTTCTTCATTGGCGACTAATATAAGGTTGTAAATGGGGCTTGTAATCTCATAATGTCAAACAGATTGTTACACAAACAATCGCTGCACGAGCACATACACGCTTGGTTCAGGCAAGGGGTCGGCTGTGGTGGTGTCTCCATGATGCGTAAGAAACGCTAAGCAAAATGATCATGATGACGATAATAATGCTGATGATGATAATGCTAATGATGATAATGCTGATGATGATAATGTGGATGATGGTAATGTTAATGATGATAATGTTGTTGATGATAATGTTGATGATGATGTTGATGATGATAATGTTGACGATGATAATGTTAATGATGATGATGCTGATTATGATAATGTTGATGATGATGATAATGTTAATGATGATAATGTTGATGATGATACAGTTAATGATTATAATGTTGATGATGATAATGTTGATGATGATAATGTTAATGATGATAATGCGGATGATGATAATGTTAATGATATTAATGTTAACGATGATAATGTTGTTGATGATAATGCTGATAATAATGCTGATAATGCTGATGATTATGATGGAGTGCAAGGTCTAAACAAGAACCGAGTATTTATAGATTAGCTACATACCTATTTATGACAAAATGGCTGAACTGATTTATTTTCTTTCGTTGACCCGTCAATCTTGTTTGTTAAAGTTTTTTTTTGTTTCGGTTTACAATTTCTACAGGATGGAGGTAACCCGGTCCCATGCCCAACCCACCTTAGTCGCCTTTTACGACATGCATGGTAGGTTACAGCGTTGCTATTCTTTGCTCCTTTTTTTCGGGCCACGGTAACACTCGGGTACTTAATTCTCTTACTTGTTCATTATGTATGACTATTTCTTCCTCTGCCCCATGTATGACTATTTCCTCCTCTGCCCCATGTATGACTATTTCCTCCTCTGCCCCATGTATGACTATTTCCTCCTCTGCCCCATGTATGACTATTTCCACCTCTGCCCCATGTATGACTATTTCCTCCTCTGCCCCATGTATGACTATTTCCTCCTCTGCCCCATGTATGACTATTTCCTCCTCTGCCCCCATGTATGACTATTTCCACCTCTGCCCCATGTATGACTATTTCCTCCTCTGCCCCCATGTATGACTATTTCCACCTCTGCCCCATGTATGACTATTTCCACCTCTGCCCCATGTATGACTATTTCCACCTCTGCCCCATGTATGACTATTTCCTCCTCTGCCCCATGTATGACTATTTCCACCTCTGCCCCATGTATGACTATTTCCTCCTCTGCCCCATGTATGACTATTTCCTCCTCTGCCCCATGTATGACTATTTCCACCTCTGCCCCATGTATGACTATTTCCTCCTCTGCCCCATGTATGACTATTTCCTCCTCTGCCCCCATGTATGACTATTTCCACCTCTGCCCCATGTATGACTATTTCCACCTCTGCCCCATGTATGACTATTTCCACCTCTGCCCCATGTATGACTATTTCCACCTCTGCCCCATGTATGACTATTTCCTCCTCTGCCCCATGTATGACTATTTCCACCTCTGCCCCATGTATGACTATTTCCTCCTCTGCCCCATGTATGACTATTTCCTCCTCTGCCCCATGTATGACTATTTCCACCTCTGCCCCATGTATGACTATTTCCTCCTCTGCCCCATGTATGACTATTTCCACCTCTGCCCCATGTATGACTATTTCCTCCTCTGCCCCATGTATGACTACTGCACCCTTTGACATGTCGTATAAGGCGACAATATGAGGTTGTGTATGAGGCTGCCAACCTCATTATGTAAAAAAAAAATGTCCCCAGATACCAACGCTGTTTTCTCTCTGTCTGTTTCTCTCTATAATCGTAGGCTTTTCCAATTATATGCCCTGATTACATGCCCTCCTAATTGGATTATCTTTCCTTACAATATCGAATGCAGATTGTAATGATGATGTTTGTACTTATAATATCGAATGTAGGTTCTAATGATGATGTTTGTACTTATTGTCACAGATGAGAATAGTGCCGCAGTAATCATCAACTTTTGCCCCTCCCCATCTAGTTAATATTTTTTTTCTACATGAACGAAGGATTCACCAAGTGCAATTAACACGAGGGTCATCTGGCAATTAAGCCCTATGTGAAACAGAGAGCGAAGCGCGGAGCATAGCGTAATAGATTATTTGATCAGGCGAACACAGGATATTCAGTCTGAGACGGACCTTCGATTGTAAAACTTACAGGTGAAAGTAATTGCGTAGCTGATATTCGGCAAAGCGGAGATGATGAAAGTCAAGAGGTGGTAAAATTACCTTTGATTCAAGAACCAAACGGCAAATTGGCTCGGGTCTGGCAGAGGTGTGACTTTCTCATTAAAGAAAGATAGTACGGAACATATCAATATATACCATGTCTCTCCGATAGCCATGATCAGTGCCAGAAATCTATCTGACTTCACTAGCTCGTTATCTTAAGATTTCTCGTGCAGAGTGAAAATTATAAGATTTTCGTGGAGTGTTTCAGTTTTCTGATTGCGGTAATTTATACAGTATACTAGCTTTAAAGTGATTTAGCGTGTTTAAAGTTTTATTATATTTCACTGAGATTTTCTGTGCTATTTAAATAACTTATAGCTAAATTTCCCAGCCGTAAAGTAACTTTAATTACTCGTTATTTTCCCAGTAAGAGATGTTTTAAATTGACTAGTACATACATTAAATAACGGTCTACTGACGGCATATATTATTTACTTCTATCCATTTCTTGTAATTTTATAAATGACTAGTGTTCATATCACGCGTAACAGAATGATAGGATAAGCTAGACACGTGTGTTTTAAATCTAATTTATAACAGTGGTGAAGAGGTCCTATTTTAACACGTGTTAGATATGATACTGATAATTTCGTTAAATGTTTATATTTTCTTTTCCTAAAATATAGGCTGATCAAACCTGAGTACTAGCGGCTTTTCTTATGGCCATATGAACTTATGATCATACGAACTTATAATATTATAATCATCCCAGAATATTTAATATTGATGAGCTTCTTGCTGTGACCTGTGCGGTCCAATTTTCCTCATTTTCATGAGAGAAACCAGAATAAAACCACTGAGTTATAATATTAACTGGGCCAGAACTATTACCAGATTTACTTATATAAATCGCATTTTCATGAGAGAAACCAGAATAGAACCATTGAGTTATAATATTAACTGGGCCAGAACTATTACCAGATTTACTTATATAAATCGTATCAGCCAGCTGTGGCGAAAGATATTGACAGCAACATTTGTGTAACTTAAGCCTAGCGTTTCAGCCACCAGAGGCTAAACAACCTAGGAACTGTATATGTTCTATTTATTCTACATCGGCGATCACCACGCATGAACCTTACTCCAACCAGCTGAAGGCATAGATAACTTATTGTAACCAGGACAAAAATTTAACACCGACTCTAGTGACTCCTGTGAAATTTGCAGTCAGCAGCTACAGAGAGTCTGGGGCTGGATTTGGCAAACTTAAATTTGACACTAAATATATATATTACTTATTAGTGTATTTCCTTGGAATGCCTGCGACAACTACTGGGGTAAATGTATCTGAAAGTGGCCACTGCGTGTATGTGAATTGAATGAACAGAGAAAGAAACTTATGTCTTTTGTTAACATCATATACTTATATGGTTTCTTCTTTCTTTTTTTTTAAATCTCAATAAGCTGATTAGTCACGGGATAGTTTACATCAGGAACCTATTCTTTTCCCATACTGACTATTTCATAACTTATTGTTAACCTTTGATCTTTTGGGTTAATTAACCTCTGTTGGGATCGTCCTTTCTTTTCCTTTACCAGAGGGGAGAACCTATTTGATTAATTTTCATTTTGTCTGTAAACCATGATCTCTTGATGCATATGATTTATGTTATTATTTTCTATTTATAATAAACTTTATTAAACCTTTAGTTATTGTGTCGGTCAACCCCTATCCATTATATGTTATCCATAGTTTGTTTTCACGTTCGTGCGTATTTGTCACATAATTGGGTGCATGTGAGTGCAGTGTAACTTGTATTTTCGTACAAGGAGAGAAAGTGCGTCTGATTTAAATATCGTCGTCCAGATAGGCTGGATTAGATAAATTATTCTATCCAGAGACTGTCCTTTCTCTTACACGATCACCCTCGTGATAAAAACTATATCTTACCCCTTACTTTCACATTGTCATCACTAACACCTCTGATCAGACATGGCTATAAACATCTATTACCTATCTGATAATTCATCCACGACACTTATAATATCGAATGTAGGTTCTAATGATGATGTTTGTACTTATAATATCGAATGTAGGTTCTAATGATGATGTTCGTACTTATAATATCGAATGCAGGTTCTAATGATGATGTTTGTACTTTTATTAATATCGAATGTAGGTTCTAATGATGATGTTTGTACTTATAATATCGAATGTAGATTTTAATGATGATGTTTGTACTTATAATATCGAATGTAGGTTTTAATGATGATGTTTGTACTTTTATTAATATCGAATGTAGGTTCTAATGATGATGTTTGCACTTTTATTAATATCGAATGTAGGTTCTAATGATGATGTTTATACTTATAATATCGAATGTAGATTTTAATGATGATGTTTGTACTTATAATATCGAATGTAGATTTTAATGATGATGTTTGTACTCTTCAACATTATTTTATTTCATGGAAATAATTAGATACTGTTAATGTCAGTATGCTTTTGTTTTACTTTTACAACTATTTTCTTTAAATTGATATGTTAAATGTATGTGGGAAGAAAAGAATTCAGTATTAAAGATGAGAGAAAGGACGGGCAGAATGTCAGACGGGTCTGCGTGCCCAATTCTCAACCCTTTGAAAATAAAGTTCATTCGATCGTTCTATCTCTCTGTGTCACTCTATGCCTCTCTCTCTCTGTCTGTCTGTCTGTCTCTCTCTCTCTCTGCCTTTCTGTGTCTCTCTCTGTCCCTAGGTGTCATTCTCTCTCACACAACACTCTCTCTCTCTCTCTCTCTCTCTCTCTCTCTCTCTCTCTCAAATGCTTCCTTTATCAACCACCCACAACACAACCATATCTTTCAACAAGTGACAACGACCTTGACAGTATAATGGAGATTGATAGCGATAAACCGAGGTTGTGCAGAATGGATCTCGAATCTCAAAAGGGACGGGCGAACATTCCGTTACGTAGCTAAACCGGGCCTCCGTTCCTAAAAATCAATAACCCAACATCGGCCTCCAAAGATTGGAGTTCAAAAAGGCAAAGACACAATCAGAAACTAGTTTTTAAGAATGCCTTCATCTAATTCAGCGCTGGGTACATTAATCTTCTTCCATTCATACTCAGTTATTTCCCCCTGCAGGGAAGAGATCAGAACTTCGTCGATTTGCTATCGATACAGAGAACGTTCTTAATGAGTGGTTCTCATAATTTTTACGGCCACGACCCAAAGTTTCACAGTTGATAAAGCTGGCGACCCATGGACCAAAATTGATAAACAAAATTTAATTATAAGAATTCAGCCAAAGCTATGCCGCTTGAAACTTCGAGTAAGGCAAACGTAAGGCGCGCGACAAATCGCAATGCTTTCCGCGTTTTGGGTCACGACATCATAAGCTGAGAAACACGGTTCTAAAGTCATTACAAAACTGAAGTCCAGAAATGAAAACCATTACTACCAACACTGTGGAGTCAGCCAAATAAATTTCCGACTCCGACTCTTAAAATTTTAGAAGTTCGACTCCGACTACGTATTCCGACTACAGTTTTTAACTAGTCATATGGCGTAAAATTCGGAGTCAGAGTCCGGCATTTCTTTTACCGACTACGACTGCACTAAAAAAAACGATCGACTCCACATCTCTGAATTTCGACTCCGACTTCACCAGCCCTGGTTACTAGGGATGGGAAACGCTAGAATTGATGCATAACATGACGTGATCTGATAGTCAGAAGCGGTCTCGTCTGTCCGGCAATTATTACATTTACTAGTGTAAAAGCCCGTCATAAGACAGGAATTAAATTCAAAAGCACCAATACCTAACGGCAATTTTATTTATTCAAAAGTATTTTAAAAAACCACTGTGCATCACCACAGTAAACGAACTACGTAGCAGAAGCGAGGATCCCAATGTCTGTATACGGGATCACACATTCTATAAATATTTTTGTGCACCCCTTCATTTGCGCATTCTTCTTTGGTAAGTGTTACTATTTTCGGGAGAGTACATATAAGGGAAACAATACAATTAATGTCTCACTTTCAACCAAAGTTGCATCCTTTAGCGTTACACACTGACAGAAAAAAGCTTAGATTTCATATATAGGATTAGCAATAACTCGTCAAACTTGGCGGGTTGTTAATTATAGTGTGTTGTTTCCGTTCCCGGATGAGCAGATAGAAGTACATTCTTTGATGACAACATTTCGTGTGAAAGTGCGTGGATTGTTTTCAAATAGTGTTCCCTGATAATAAGTGGTTTTAACAAAAACTTTCAAGTTTTCATGATTTGTACATCGGGTGAGGGTTCATGCACACCAATTTTTAAGCACTTTTTCTTCGTCGAGCGCAACTAATTTTGTGAAAGAATGAGAAAAAAACAACAAAAAAACCAAAGTATTTGTTTTATATAACACCCACGCCGCGCAAGTTGCACACCGTGCATTGCGCACTTTTTTCTGGGGCGAGTTACTATCTTGAGTGAGACCGACCGACGTAACATACATCGGTAATTATGTAAGTTGGGATTATTCTATTTCATAGACACAAACAGGTAAGTAAATATGACATGGCAAAACTAGAAAAGACAAATAATCAAATAATCAAAACGGGCGGAATAAAATATTCTGGACATATATAACGGTACATTATGAGCGTTCGATTTGCTAAACGGTTATAGTGCTTTCTTCTCGCAGTGAAGCTACCGCGTTCCTGGATTGAAATCTGGTGGCGTCACGCGCCCTCTACCTAGCTGTAAATTGGTACCTGACTCTGCTCTTGAGTTAAGGAATGCAAAAGTTAGCGAGGAAGACAACTGGTCATCCAACCTCATAAAGGTGGATAGTATAGTAGTCCTTTCAGCCATAACTGATTATGGGAATGCGCCCGTGAGGTGATAGCTGCTTTTTTTCCCCTGGTGTACTTTACGGCATGTTTTTTTCTCTTCTGCTTGTTGTGAGAGCTTCTTTTCGCTCAATCTGAGGTGGCACCGTAGGGAACATCGCCATTTAGTGCGATCGGCAGCTTCACTCTCCCAGGTTGCTGGATTTATGTCCAGTGCCTTCATATTTCTCTTGCACACATCTTTGAACCTACGACCAGTTCTGCTCAAGGTGTAGCTGCGGTCGCCTGGCTGTTCTTTTGCCATCTGCCAGTTGTCCGTAGAAGATATCTATTGAGATGCGACTTTCCATGACGCGGCGGACATGGTCAGGCCAGTGTAGTCTGCGCTGTCTGAGCAGTGTATACATGCTCTGAAGGCCAGCACGTGACAACACCTCGACATTTGTCACTTTGTCCTTCCACTTCCACGAAATACCGAGGATGTGGCGTAGACACCGTAGATGGAAGGCATTGTGCCTTAGCATAGGTTGTCTATGCCTAGTAAAGTATACTACTCGTCAAAAGTCAAGGGCCACCCTATTATTTTCAATACACTTTTATATAAGCGTATAGAATGATTAAATGAAGGAAGTTTTTAGTAAAAATGGGTGCAATATCTTTCTCTGACAGTCCTCTATGCACGTTAAGCACAAAAACAACTCACCGACAACCATGGTGATCACGTGCAATTTGGTTTGCTGACCATAAATTCACATTTTTAATCTGTTTTTTTTTCAAACTTCCGTACAATCAAACAGGTGAAGTAATCGTGCTGATTGACATTCCACGTGCAATGGCGACTTTTCGTGAACAGAGTTCACTCTTAATTTGTTTTACAATCAGCAGACTTAGGGTAGTTTCATCACTTGCAAAAACCATGCCACCGAGAAGAAGTCTTGACATCTTACAAAGAATGAGGGCTATATCGTGGGTTGAAAGTGGTTTATCTGTCCGTGAGATTGCTAGACGGCTTGCAGTGTTACACTCTACTATCCAAAGAATTTTGGAGAGATTTCAGGCCACAGGAAGTGTGGAGGATCGCCACCGGCCAGATCGCCCTAGATGCACCAAAAGACATGATGACTGGTACCTCTTGTTCTCAGCCCTGCGCCATCGAACTGTGACTTGTTCCACTCTAAGATGTCAGCTGAGACAAACTGTAAACGTTAATGTCAGTCAAAGCTCCATTCGCAGACGTTTACATGAATTTGGACTGGCTGCTCGACGTCCTGCAGTCAGAATCCCTCTTACTCCTGCTCATCGCAGAGCCCGTGTTGCTTGGTGTCGCGAGCACATCCGATGGACAAGGTGTCGTAGATTTTCGATAGGAGAATTAAGACTAGGTTTGGTCCCTTCTGAATAGGTTTGAATAGGTGATAGACTCAGTGAGAGTTAGTGAAAGGTAATAGAATTTCCACACACGTGAGATGATAGATTTTGATATAGTGGCTGTCTCTGAAAGCGAAAAGAATTCTTCTCTCTCTCACCTATCTTCTACAACAGTTGTTACAGCGTCAGACAGACTACACCAATATACATATTACGTATATTTCTATCACTCACAGGCACGCACATACACGTGACGACAGGTAAACACACAGACGTGGGAAAACTATAACAATGATATATATATTATCTAGAACGAGCTGACCAAACACGATTATTAAGTTCAAGAGCGATTTTAATATCAGGAAAAATCGGCTCACAACATCAAAGAAAGTACATCAAGGAAAATACATATACACATAGTCATAAAAATTCAAGGAAATGTTGCAAGGATGATAGCCCCGTTATAGTGTTAACTCTAGGTTTAGCCCGGCCCCGTTAAGAGAACAGATGATGGCGCCCGAGTCACAGATACATAGGGTTTGAGTCTAAGAGTTTTCTTTGTTTTATCTCGTAATTATATGCACAGAGTTTGAAAAAAAAAATCTGATTTAACCTAAGACAAAAACACAAGAACTCTAGCCTTAGCAACAAATTATGCAGATTGAAAAAAAAAAATAGGACAGCAACAGGGTGTCAAAGATATAATAGTGAAAATATCACTCAAACCAGCGTACACTCATTCATTCCGCCATGGCCTCTCATACAGGTACTCACGACTTTGCTCGCTGCCTCTTGGAACACACTGATTTTAGATTTTCACACAGACTCAAAAAAATGCAGTCTTCTGCCAAGAAGTCCCCAGTTCCAAAAGACGTATTTAACTCGGAGTCTCCGGGAACGACTACTTGGGTGTGCAAATTTGTTCAAATGTCTGATTAAGTCACCTAACAATTATTCCAGGCGCGGGAGTTAGCAGAGCACAGTGTCAATAGCGTAGGTTTCTAGAAATGATGAATGTCAGGTCGGTGCCTTCCCTCAGTATAGGATTCACTTTAGTCACACCACAGATTTGTCCACAAGAATATATATATATATAGTCGGGAAATGTTAGTTAATACTTGAAGTATTTCGCGCCACCAGGCAGAAAAATTACGTAGAGTTTCTAGAAGAAATTAAGATCTGGCTCCAAGGTCCAGTATTTATCATTACAGTCTTTGAAAACCCGTTATTGGGATATAGTATTTCTGGCTAACTCGAGTTGCATATGCACTGTTTAGACCAGTGGTACTTAAGAAACCCACGTGGTTCAAAATAAGGACTGTCTATTTCTTCACAAGTATGGAAACTACTACTAGGTGCTGGTAAAGTTAGGGTCACCCCAAAACTTTCACTGTGTGGAGGAAAAATAACACATATATTATAATAAACAGAATCTGTACTGGTTATAACTTACATTTAAACTTGCAAGCAGAGAGCTTTGCTTATCATTTAAACTTCCCGTGACGTAAGTTATATTTAAAAATCAGCAATCCTCATGAATTAGGAACACGTGCGTAATCCGTCACCATTCATGAGGCTCGATTCTAGAGTTTATACGTTAGTTTAGAAAAATACACTCGACTGAGTATTAGCAGTTAAATTAAATTCATAAATAGCTACAATTGCCGTTATAAGCTAGAAATTTTAATTTTATTCTGCTTTCCACTGAATGCTTCCCTAGAAAATATAATAGCCTACCACTTTATTTCTCTTCTGCGCTAAAGAAATAGATTAAAATGAATTAAGCGATTTAACACTTTAACACTCACAAAATCTATATATCTATCATATTAATTACCTCAACCACAGAATTACAGGTAGTCGCACAACTTAAGAATAAGATTGCTGAAAATATTTCTGGAAGTCTAGAAGTTCGACAAATTGCCGAAACAAACTGAGATCTTCGCTAACAGCTATTCTGTTTACGAGCAACCTATCTACTGTGAGTCTATGAGCGAGAATGAAATTAAAGTTTCAAACTTGGCCAATATCTAAAAATCAGACAAAGGGCCCAAACTTATTTCGCCAAGCGAAATTATCTCCCCTACTCCCAACATTTACGTCCGCTTAACGCGTGTCGTAACTGTCACCTACTGACCACGATGTACGCGTGTCAGTTTCAAATCCCAGACAGCCTGACTCCAATGCAGGGCAGTTTTCACACTACAGCTGACCATGGCCCAAGTGAGCGCCGTGTCAGTTTGGGATTTTCCAGACAAATGTCTGGATACTGACCGGTGCAGATGTAAAGTATCACACCTCACCGGGACTTATGCCGAGAAGAAGCTCGCGCGCTCGGTGAGAATGTAGACGATTTGCTACGTCCTATGTTCAGCGAACCGACTTATCACGCCTTCTGACGCCCTGCAGCCCTGACATCTACGTAATATCGTCCTAGCGCGATTCTCAGTTTTAGAGAAAGGAAAACAGGTAAAGTTTGCGAATTATATGAAAATAATATTCGCAAAACGAATGGATGAAAAATATACAGGAAAAAGGAAATACAGAGATAATAAAAGAGAGAAATCGGGTGAAAGAATAGGAAGAAGATGTAGGAAATTAAATGAATATAAACCCTACGTGACAGAGCCTCCCCCCTTTAAGATATGGAAGCACTCCATGTCTACGTTATGGAGTTTAATTTCCTATAACCGTAGCTTCGGGGTGTCTGTCTTCTTCCCTCTCCTCTTCCCCCTCCATCTCTGTCCAATTCCTACTCAAGTCCACTCCTCAAAGTTTCCTTCCCCTGGAATGTCTCATATGCGCGCTTGAAAGAGCGTCGCCGCTTCTGACATTTTTGAAAGATTTCCTGTGATAGCGGTGGAATATCCCTGCCACTATCGTCATCTTCGTCAGTTTTGGCGATCGTCAGGAGATGGTCGGAGGTTGGCACTGGTTTTTCCAAGTATCTCTTTAAGAGATTTAAATGGAAAACCTTCTCCTTTCCTTCAATAGAGATCTGGTAGTTAGCCTTAGAAATCTTTTTCAGGACGGTAAACGGCCCTTGCCATCCGATCTTCAGTTGGTTGTTCTCGGTAGGGAGCAACACCAAAACTTTCTCTCCTGCTTCCAGTTCTCTCTCTTCCGCGACTTTCCTGTATCGGTTAGCGTGCTTGGTGCGTGCTCGCTTAAAGTTAGTCGTTGCTAGGTCCCACCCTAGTTTCAACCGTTCCTTTAAAACCGACACATATTTACTGGCTGAGACAACTGTCTCATCAGCCTTCTCGTCTGTCAGAGACTGAAGTAAGGCTTCAAGCGGGCCCTTAATGGGTCTGCCGAATAAGAGTGTAGCTGGCGGAAATCCTGTGGAAGTATGAGGAGATTCTCTGTAGCCAAATAATGCTGCAGGAATACAGAGATCCCAATCTTCAGGTTTCACTTGTGCCAGCTTACTTAGCATCATGGTGAGGTTTCCATTAGCACGTTCCACGAGCCCATTTCCGGCCGGAGTATATGGCTTAGTGTGGATGTGCTGGGTCCTCAAGATCTTAACGATCTCATCCATCAACAGGTTTCGGTATGGAGATCCATTATCCGTCAACACTTGCTGAGGGAATCCCAACCGAGTGAAAATCTGCACGAGGGCTTCTGCGACATGCTTGGCATCTGCGCATGTTAGCGGGATAGCTTCTGCCCATAAAGTGCATGTATCGACTAAGGTCAGGATGAACCTGTTCCTTCTTTTAGTCCTTTCGAAAGGCCCTAAAATGTCGATCACAACCCGTTCGAATGGTGTTCCCATTATTGGCATTTCACCCATGTGGACTGGGGGTGTCCGTTGCTTGGGTGGTACACGTTGGCACTGGGCACAGGATTTGACATATCTGATAATATCAGTATTTACTCCTGGCCACCAATAATGAGTGGTTATACGTTGGTTTGTGGCGTTCTGTCCCATATGTCCGCTAAAGGGAAGAGAGTGCCCCATTTCTAGGATTTGGCTTCTGTACTGTTTCGGTACTAGGAGCTGGTTGTAACCTTGGTCAGGCTTGCCCGTTCTCCGATAAAGTACGCCATCCTCAGAAAAAATGTCCCCGTGCTGTTTGGGTTCCTTAGCCATGGGCAGTTTCCTAAAGCAGGGTGCCAAAGTAGGGTCCTTGTATTGCGCTTCTTTAAGTTCCATAGGTAACAAATTAGGCGCAGGCTCCCGTTCCTTCTTGGTTTGCCCTCTTGTAGTTACTGCTGCCACAATCGGCTCTTCCGGTTTCCCAATACACACGTATCTCCCGCCAAGTATGACTGGGTAGATGGGATCATCCATAACAGCCGCTTTGATCACACCTCTGACAAAGTCAGAGTGTATCTCCACCAATGCGATGGGAAGCGCTGTAGGTGCATCACTCTTACGAACTCCACAAAGTTTGACGGTCTCTCCTGTCTCTTGACCGGGTTTAACCAGGTTTCTGGCAACAATGCAATCATAAGAAAGCCCCGTGTCAAATAAGCAAGAAGTTTGAGAACCGTTCAAAGTAACAGTACCTCGCGTTGAGGGTCTATCCCCAACAGGTTGGGAATCACTGTCAATAATTCCGCCTTGCGAGACTGTCAATAAGCATCCGATGCGTTTCGGCTCGGTGTGCTCGGTCTGATCATATGTCCCGTGCTCAGGGGTTCTCCCTTTGCCACCTTGTCCTTTCTGGCTACGCTGCCATGTAGGGCGGTCGGGTTGATCAGACTGTTTGGGGTGGTTGGGGTACTTGTTCTTGTAGAACTTGGATTTTTCAGGAGGGGGGTTTTGAGGTCCAGTTTCTCTGTGGTTATTTTGGTTAGAAGCCTGAGAAGATTGCTCTAGGTTATGTTTTCGAAAATGCTCCTCTGTCGGTTTCCGCTTTGTGGCCGGTAGTTCAGCCAGCGCATTGTGATAACGCTCAGACTTTTCCAAAATGTCTTCAAGTTTTTCTGCCCCCTGCTCAGCGAGAAATCTCCGGGTATCAGCAGACAAAGTGTTCTTTATTTGTTCAGTTAGAACAAGTTCCTCAAGACCTTCATAGGTAGAGGGGAGCTGCGAAAGCTCAAGGCACTTTGTTAGATATCCCTTAAGACGAGATGAGAACTGGTGAAAAGTTTCAGAATTCTCTTTCCGGCTGTTGCGAAACAGTTGCAAAAACTTGCGAGCGTTCATTTCAAAGCGCTCCAGTAACGCTTTCTTCAACACATCGTAGTCGTCTTGTTGGCTACTTTCCAGCTTAGAATAAACATCATAAGCAGAACCTTTTAGGGCCTGGGAAAGTTTCATATTCCAACGCGACCTCTCTAACCCGTACAGAGTTGCAATTTTCTCAAATTTTTCTAACCATGTGTCAATCTTCTCATTTGGACAAGGAAAAGATTCAAGAGTGAAAGACATAGCATTTAGTTGAAGAGATTGAGTGTTAGCAGGGTCAGTTAAGGAAGAATGAGGAGAAGACTCTCCATTGCTGGAGGTAGAGGCAGCACCACGACTTTGGAATTCTAGAGTTTTAAGAGCCAACTCGTGCTGTCTCTGTTTCTCTTTTTCCTCAAGCTGTCTCTCCTCCCTCTCCTTCTCCTGCTGTCTCTCCTTCTCTCTTTCCTCATGCTGCATCCTGCGAATTTCCATTTCCTCATCCATCTTCTTCTGCTCTCTAGCTTCGGCTGCTTCTTTTTCCTCTTTAGCTTCAGCTGCTTTCCTCTCCGCATCATATCTCTCAAGTTCGTCTCTGACAAAAGCTTTCGCTTCCTCTCCTTCCAGTCCCTCCTCTCTCGCTTCGTCCCTGAGAAGTTGTCTAAGCTTTGCCCTCTCGGCCATATTATGTCAGTGACTGAGACTAGTGGAGAACGAAAATAGGAAAAAGAATAACCTGGTTCCTACCACTTACGAGAAAAAAATTACCAAAAAATCAAAAGATGATATATTTAACCCTGGGATACCTCCTCCAAAATAAAATCTAACTATCGCTGCTATTATCGGCAATAAAGCACTCAATGCAAAACACGACTACGCCAAATAAATGGTAGTTAAGATTACAACTGAAAAATAAGTTGCTACAGTGGAAAAGCAAAAGAATATTGCAAAAATTAAAGAGAAAAATAATCCCTTAATTTTTAAAAATCCACTATAAGTTCGCCCCTGAAGTCAGATCGGGTAAGGGAGGGAATTAATCTGGACAAAAAGTCCGAAACACACTCCTTAACTTAGTTCAAACGCCGTTCTGCCTCAGTACCCAGTGAATGTTATACACTCACCACTTTACCAGCATTTAGTATTACAATCAGCAGTTAACATATATCCCGACAAAATCAACCTGTAACCAAAATGTATATTATTCAAAGATGCTGTGGAAAAAAAACTTATTAGTTTGTGTGGTCAGCACGCCCGTAAACAGATCGCTAGTCTAGGGGGTAATTATTTTAAAGATATAACAACTCACAAGACATCACACTCTTACTCTATATCAGAATACAGAATCTTAAGTTCAAAATCCAGATAGACGAGTCCACATTTGTCGTACTCGTCTTCCTATTCTAAGTTCAAAAATCCGTCGGACGAGAACCCATTTGTCGTACTCGTCTTCCTATTCAAAGTTCAAAAATCCGTCGGACGAGAACCCATTTGTCGTAGATTTTCGATAGGAGAATTAAGACTAGGTTTGGTCCCTTCTGAATAGGTTTGAATAGGTGATAGACTCAGTGAGAGTTAGTGAAAGGTAATAGAATTTCCACACACGTGAGATGATAGATTTTGATATAGTGGCTGTCTCTGAAAGCGAAAAGAATTCTTCTCTCTCTCACCTATCTTCTACAACAGTTGTTACAGCGTCAGACAGACTACACCAATATACATATTACGTATATTTCTATCACTCACAGGCACGCACATACACGTGACGACAGGTAAACACACAGACGTGGGAAAACTATAACAATGATATATATATTATCTAGAACGAGCTGACCAAACACGATTATTAAGTTCAAGAGCGATTTTAATATCAGGAAAAATCGGCTCACAACATCAAAGAAAGTACATCAAGGAAAATACATATACACATAGTCATAAAAATTCAAGGAAATGTTGCAAGGATGATAGCCCCGTTATAGTGTTAACTCTAGGTTTAGCCCGGCCCCGTTAAGAGAACAGATGATGGCGCCCGAGTCACAGATACATAGGGTTTGAGTCTAAGAGTTTTCTTTGTTTTATCTCGTAATTATATGCACAGAGTTTGAAAAAAAAATCTGATTTAACCTAAGACAAAAACACAAGAACTCTAGCCTTAGCAACAAATTATGCAGATTGAAAAAAAAAATAGGACAGCAACAGGGTGTCAAAGATATAATAGTGAAAATATCACTCAAACCAGCGTACACTCATTCATTCCGCCATGGCCTCTCATACAGGTACTCACGACTTTGCTCGCTGCCTCTTGGAACACACTGATTTTAGATTTTCACACAGACTCAAAAAAATGCAGTCTTCTGCCAAGAAGTCCCCAGTTCCAAAAGACGTATTTAACTCGGAGTCTCCGGGAACGACTACTTGGGTGTGCAAATTTGTTCAAATGTCTGATTAAGTCACCTAACAATTATTCCAGGCGCGGGAGTTAGCAGAGCACAGTGTCAATAGCGTAGGTTTCTAGAAATGATGAATGTCAGGTCGGTGCCTTCCCTCAGTATAGGATTCACTTTAGTCACACCACAGATTTGTCCACAAGAATATATATATATAGTCGGGAAATGTTAGTTAATACTTGAAGTATTTCGCGCCACCAGGCAGAAAAATTACGTAGAGTTTCTAGAAGAAATTAAGATCTGGCTCCAAGGTCCAGTATTTATCATTACAGTCTTTGAAAACCCGTTATTGGGATATAGTATTTCTGGCTAACTCGAGTTGCATATGCACTGTTTAGACCAGTGGTACTTAAGAAACCCACGTGGTTCAAAATAAGGACTGTTGTCGTGGAACGACTCTCCCCGACTTCTTTCTTCTGTCTATTATTTTTTTCCCTCTACTAATTTCTTCTATCATTTGACAAGAAACCTAAAGTCTCTCTCTGTCTGTAGTATTAGATTTAACAGTATTTGCTAGCCTCAGCTCTCTCACGGTCTAGGTAATAAATTATTCCCTTAGCCAGCGAAATTCATTTCTAACTCGAAGGTGAAACACAGTACAACGACCGGAAGTGACCTGTGTTGGGTTCACGGAGGGAACTCATGTAAAACAGCCGGCAACGATGAACGAACGCTAGGGCGAGTTGAAACGAAGTTAACTTGATATCCATGCGACCAAAAGATGTATTTGCAACAATGCCACCCAAATCACAGCCCACCCCTGCCCGGGAACCTCACCTGGAATTTTAGGAGGGAATTATAAGGATTAGACCACTAACCATCATTCGGAACAGACGTGAGTTTATGGGCCCTAGAGAGGGGCATTTCTGGTTGCAAATATCGGTAGTGAATTCGTTGAGCGAAGTAAGTAGATCTAATACTGCTGATTTTATAACGTGAATAATCATATGTTTATCAACAGCTTGCTATTGCAGTAACTTTTTGTAAAGTTTAAATGCATTTCATTTTCAGGGACAATAACTGTTATTTGCATCTTTACAGATCACTCAAACTAATGTATGAGTTTGCAAAGTTCCTAAACCTAATTACCTCCTGATCTTTATCTCACAGCCTGGCAGAAATAAGACAGGGTTAAAACAATTGATGTACATTATTGTTGTTACTTTGAGATTTGCATATTGATCCAAACAAAATAGAAGTGTATTAGTGGTTCTTCTATTTTCTATTTCTTATAAGACTTCTGTGTTCTCTGCCAAGACTACAAACTTGATAACAGTGTCTCAATCACTTCTTCTCACTTTGTCACATAAGGGACATTAATGTGTTTTTCATTATGGAAGGTTCTTTACATGTATTTAATGCAATCCTATGCATATACCATGTTGTATGATTGAAGAACTATTTTATTATCGTTATATGAATGTTATTTTCTACAGGAACCAGGACTTTAAGAATGTTTACAATTATTTAGCTATTTAATGAATTTACCACTTCACTGACAAAATGTAAGTCAGCAGTTCTCAAGCCTTGAGACCATGACGACCCTTCAAATGATTTACTGCTCGAGTAAGCAAGAATGTAAATCCTTGGTTCTCAGACCTTGGCAGCAATGACACCCCACCAAGTTAAAGCAGCATAGGAAACTATTACCCGGTGGTTCTCAAACCATTGTTGACAGTGACCCCAGAATTAAAATACTGCTCTATGGGCACTAGGTGAACCAGTGGTTCTCAACCATTTGATGACCCCAGCCCCTACCTCACAGTTTGTGAAACTCATTGCCACATGGGGAAAACCACTGCTGTAAATAAGCAGACAGCCAGATAGAGACTGAGAACTCAAGATACACCATAATGTCAGTTAAGAAGTGGTAGTTCATATCTAATAGATAACACAGTTACTAAATAGTAGTTAACCTTGTGTTAATTTAATTTCTGATGGACGCTTACCGGCCATCAGACTTAGGAGATGACTGCTCTTGAAACCACTAATGGGATTTCAATTGTTTCCAGTCCACCCAGGTTGCGGTTACAAAGATACTAAACCAGGTTGCGGTTACCAGATACCTAAACCAGGTCCAGGGTACAAGTCCATGGTACCAAGATTACCCTTACCCAACCTTATCCTATCACCCAGTAACCATCCCACACATCCCATAAACAGAAGAGGCATTCAGCAGAGGTGACTTACCCCATCCTTATCTGTGATGTGCACTGAGTCCAGGGAAGCAAACTCTGACACCCTCTGAACCCATTAACTGTTATGAGACCAACCTGCTGGGGCAGACCAAACCAAGAGAGTTCGAACCAAAATCATCTCCGCAGCTACTACAGTCCTTGAGGAGATGAGTATTAACACCTACCAGCAACACTACCATAGAAAAGATCTCTGGTCCAAGTGATGACCACACTAGTTGATTTTTTTTTTATAAACAGTAGAGCTAAACTTTTTTTCATATTTATAAGTGTATATAAAAATGTAAGATTCCATACCCTTTTATCCAACTTTACATAACAGAGTCTGTTGTTATTTTTCTTGTTAACTTTATTTGGGTTGTATTTTATTTTAAATATAAATCTACACCCTGGGGGCTCAGCCATAATTCAATTAATTTCTATTGGGTCGGGATATTTTAATTGTGGCTGGACACCAAATCTCTTTCTCAACCTTATGTGCTTTACACAGTCCTTTTGTAGGATTCCTGAGGAAGAATTTATCGTCCAGAAAATATCTTGTTTAGTGTCACCAGAATTCTCTTTTTTTTTTTTAGTAAATTTCTAGTACACTATTTCCCGAGGAGAGGCAGTTTCTTCAAACTCGGAAGCTATCAATAAGACATTATTATCTTTATTCTTCCATTCCATCCAAGCTGACCTATCTCCTCAAATCTCCTCGCGACAACTGTCTATTTCTTCACAAGTATGGAAACTACTACTAGGTGCTGGTAAAGTTAGGGTCACCCCAAAACTTTCACTGTGTGGAGGAAAAATAACACATATATTATAATAAACAGAATCTGCACTGGTTATAACTTACATTTAAACTTGCAAGCAGAGAGCTTTGCTTATCATTTAAACTTCCCGTGACGTAAGTTATATTTAAAAATCAGCAATCCTCATGAATTAGGAACACGTGCGTAATCCGTCACCATTCATGAGGCTCGATTCTAGAGTTTATACGTTAGTTTAGAAAAATACACTCGACTGAGTATTAGCAGTTAAATTAAATTCATAAATAGCTACAATTGCCGTTATAAGCTAGAAATTTTAATTTTATTCTGCTTTCCACTGAATGCTTCCCTAGAAAATATAATAGCCTACCACTTTATTTCTCTTCTGCGCTAAAGAAATAGATTAAAATGAATTAAGCGATTTAACACTTTAACACTCACAAAATCTATATATCTATCATATTAATTACCTCAACCACAGAATTACAGGTAGTCGCACAACTTAAGAATAAGATTGCTGAAAATATTTCTGGAAGTCTAGAAGTTCGACAAATTGCCGAAACAAACTGAGATCTTCGCTAACAGCTATTCTGTTTACGAGCAACCTATCTACTGTGAGTCTATGAGCGAGAATGAAATTAAAGTTTCAAACTTGGCCAATATCTAAAAATCAGACAAAGGGCCCAAACTTATTTCGCCAAGCGAAATTATCTCCCCTACTCCCAACATTTACGTCCGCTTAACGCGTGTCGTAACTGTCACCTACTGACCACGATGTACGCGTGTCAGTTTCAAATCCCAGACAGCCTGACTCCAATGCAGGGCAGTTTTCACGCTACAGCTGACCATGGCCCACCGTGAGCGCCGTGTCAGTTTGGGATTTTCCAGACAAATGTCTGGATACTGACCGGTGCAGATGTAAAGTATCACACCTCACCGGGACTTATGCCGAGAAGAAGCTCGCGCGCTCGGTGAGAATGTAGACGATTTGCTACGTCCTATGTTCAGCGAACCGACTTATCACGCCTTCTGACGCCCTGCAGCCCTGACATCTACGTAATATCGTCCTAGCGCGATTCTCAGTTTTAGAGAAAGGAAAACAGGTAAAGTTTGCGAATTATATGAAAATAATAATATCAAAACGAATGGATGAAAAATATACAGGAAAAAGGAAATACAGAGATAATAAAAGAGAGAAATCGGGTGAAAGAATAGGAAGAAGATGTAGGAAATTAAATGAATATAAACCCTACGTGACACAAGGCAACAATGGAGTCAAGTTCTCTTCACTGATGAATCTCGCTTCACTGTGTCATTCAATGATGGCAGGATTCGAGTTTGGAGACGACCAGGAGAGCGATTTACTGATGGCACAATTCGAGAGGTGGATCGTTATGGTAGGGGTTCTGTCATGGTGTGGGGAGGCTTGTACGGACGCGGCAGGACCCCACTCTACATCATCCAAGGCAACTTGACCGGCCCAAGATACCAGAACGAAATCTTGAGACCAATTGTTCAGCCTGCTCTGGAGGCCATAGGTGGTAATGCCATCCTCCAAGATGATAACGCTCCATCCCATCGAGCTCGTGTGGTGAATGCGTTTATTCGGCAACATGGGATCATCAGGATGGCGTGGCCAGCTCATTCACCTGACCTTTCTCCGATTGAGCACCTCTGGGATGTCCTTGGTCGAAGATTGTCAACAAATCATCCCCTGCCAATGGATGTTGCACAGCTGACTGCATTTCTGCTTCAGGAATGGCAAGCTGTTCCTCAGGATACTCTTCGGACCCTTATGGACTCGATGCGTCTACGCTGTCTTGAATGCCTTGCTACAAACGGTGGTCATACCCGATTTTGAAATGTCTATTTGTCCAATATCTATTGTGTGACTTTTGAAAAGGTGGGTGACACACTTCACAGCTTCATTGAGTTTGAATGTGTGTTTCCATTTCTTTACGTGACATGTCAATTTGGTATTCAATAAATGCCGTTCTGACTGATACCAATTACGTTTATATCAGATTTGTTTTATGGTTTCAACCAAGATTTTTCTAAGTGGCCCTTGACTTTTGACGAGTAGTATATTACAAGTATTCTGAGAACAAAATATGCGTTGTTTCTAGAGGCGCACAGGTTAGTTCCCCGCCCAAAAAATGCGGCACCGAAAAGATTGAAGCTTTTTGTGAGGAAAATATGTTAATAATGTGACGGACGGATAAGCCAATTAAAAGTTTTTAGTTGCTGTTATCATTGTTATCAAGGAGGTCCAAGAAAATCTAGGTATGAAAATAGAACTAATGAGGAAGATCAAAGTTAGGCAGCTAAACTACTTTGGCCACATAAAAAGGCATAACACATTGTAGAAGACCATAATAGAAGGGAGAGTTGAAGGCAAACGTGCAAGGGGAAGACAGCGCTAGAAGTGGGAAGATAACATCAAGAGATGGACAGGAAAGAGTCTATCAGAGTGCACCACCAAGACAAGAGACAGAAGACGTTGGAGATCCATTACTGCCAACCTTCGTTGTGGAGATAGCAGCTGATGATGATGATGATGATGATCATTGACTGTTTTGTTTTTTCTCTATACTTATTTGTTCACTGACGAAATAATATGTGGGTAAGTATTATTGTTGTATCACTGTGACTTGGCTTGAATCCTTTCACGTTGATTTTTATTACTCTGATTCTTCAATTTACAAAAATCGCTCAGTTGAGGCATTGCGTGCTAAATTCCTAAGAACAACATTAATATCCTCTCTACTCCACTGATGCACTCACTTCACTCGCTCCCTCACACGTTTACTTTCATATCCCCTCCCCCCCACCTTGTGTTTCTCTGAAATTCGATATCCTCTCTGTAACTGGAGTCCAGATTTAATTATCACTGAAGTCAGAGTCAGCTTAATGCCAGTAGGTGTCACGCTGACATGCCTAACACAGCTTAATGTCGTTTCAGGCAAGCCCTGCCAGTTCTGCTCATGTAGTTTTGCAACAGTGCTTCTCAAACTTCTAGACCAGGGTTTCTTTATACTCTTTTGTGCCACAGATCCCATTGATTGTCCTTTGAAGGCTTTGTACACCTTTGATAGTTCAATGAGAGACTACGGGGCCCCTTCTTATGAAAAAAATGTACATAAAAAGCATAATACAAATTTTTTAAGTTTACATTGTAAGCTACGTACGTATACGGACCTCTAGAATCCATTCACGTACGCCCAAGACGTCCATGGGGTTAAGAACCCTGTTCTCGGAAAATGCCTCTACGTCTGCACGCACGCTTCAGAACTGTATCAACAATGGTCTGGTTTGGTTTGGTTTGGTTTGGTATTAACAACCATCCATTGCACACGGACAACCCCATAAGTGCTCCGTTCTCTTCCCTTATATACACATGGAGGATCTCAGCACAGTGCACGAACTCCGTAGCACCGGCGAGGATCCCAATGTGTGTATACAGGAATGAAATAATTTATATATTTTGATGGCAGGTAGGTTTCCTAATTTTCAAATTTTGTCACAGCAGCGGCCGTATGGCCTGCTCTTTACGATTTCCAACTGCCAAGGGATTTTTAACGTACGTAACTTGCACACGGGACCTTCTATTCTTTTCCATCTATTATTCGAGAAGGCTAGGCATCCAATCTCACTTCCCAGGAGATCAGGATAGAGTGTGACATCATTGAGAACAATGGAATATCATTTTCTTTTTTTTGCTCATCATGGAGCCACCATTGTAGTCGGCCCCTGTGAAGGAAGCCTTATATAAATCATTCACATGCTCTTGCAGCAGTGTATTTGAAGCATTTTGTTATGTATCATCAAGCTACCAGCCGGATACATAATAGGCTACCAGCCGGATACATAATAGGCTACCAGCCGGATACATAATAGGCTTCCAGCCGGATACATAACAGGCTACCAGTCGGATAAATAATAGGCTACCAGCCGGATACATCATAAGCTACCAGCCGGATACATAATAGGCTTCTAGCCGGATACATAACAGGCTACCAGCCGGATAAATAATAAGCTACCAGCCGGATACATAAATAATAAGCTACCAGCCGGATACATAATAGGCTACAAGCCGGATACATAATCTCGTATTACTCGCTTCTTACGACATAACCAAGTGAACTGCAGACCTATTTTTAAAAACCACTGTGCATCAGTGCCGCGGTAGCATAGTGGTTAGTGCACTGGCTTCAGTGGTCTATGGTTCGATCCCCAGATGAGGTGGGATTTTTTTAGGCCGCAAACGGCTCCTGGGTCGACCCAGCCCCAAATGGGTACCAGAGCAACTCTGGGAAGGTTAAGGCGGCCGGCGTGATGCTGACCACATCACCCCTAGTGTGCCGATGGTCAAGAAAATATGGGCCTAACACCATATTCCCAGTATGCCTCAATAGTGCGTGTAACGGGATTCTTTACCTTTACCTTTACTGTGCATCACCACAGTACACGAACTACGTAGCAGGAGCGAAGATCCCAATGTGTGTATACGGGATCACACATTCTATAAATATTTTTGAGCACACCATCATTTGCGGGCTTTTCTTTGTCGAGTGTTACTATTTTCGGGAGAGTAAATTTAAGGGAAACAATACAATTAATGTCTAACTTTCAACCAAAGTTGCATCCCTTATCGTTAATGACAGAAAAAGCTGGAATTTTATATATATTGATTAATAGGTTAAACCCCCAAATGAAAAACACAGAATTATAAGTTAATATCTATATCTGGTCATTTATACAAGCAAAATGACTGAAAAAAATACAAAACATAGAGGTATATACTAAAAAAAGGCAAATTTTAGCTTTTTTGGGTATTTTGTTGCCCAAGATATCTCAAATGTGAGTATAACTTGAGTTATGAAATTTGGCTGTTTCATTTGTTAATATATGATAATGATTGTATACTAAAATAATTTTGATTGGTTTGATATCTGAGTTTTTTTTTGGATTTTAACATACCAATCGAAAAATAGTTGAAATTTTTAAGGAGGGTATCTTAGCTATTTCTTAACAGTTTTGTAGTTTGTTAACATATATCCTTTATTTTAGTTTATTTTAATGAGCACTATGTGTACAGCAAGTGGCCCAAAATTTACTGCTGTATATCACTAATAGTTTTTGAAAAATCATGGGCAACGTACCCACATTTGTGTGAAAAATGAGGTTTTGAGAAAATTAAGAAAAAAGGGAGGAATTACACTTTTACACAAAATTTACTCACCTCGGTATCCCCCTGCTATGTAGGAATCATCTCTGGTATTTTCCTTTATTGATTCCATGTTCTGTGTCATACTTTGCAGCTTACTTTTCATTAAATTCTTCATTTCAGTAGACTGTATGCGCTTTTCGTCAGTTTCCGCAAAAATGCATCCTTTCTCTGGTAGACATGTACTATGCGGGGGGAAGCCATTTCTCTACCCTTAGCAGACTCAGTACATGTAGGAGAGGCTTTGCTCTCAATATATTCAAGATTATGATACCCTTATCAGATATTAACTGACAATGGTTCTGTTGCGTGAGAAATTCTCGCAACATCGTTTTATTACAATATCTATTTTATAACGCAAGGGCAACAACTGCTTGAAATTTATAGTCACTTTTCTCGGTAAGCATTTGTCTTCTCGCGTTGGTATTGAATGCAGTTAAGTTTTGAGCTGTGGTCATTTTGCGCTGGACTGCGCATGACTGGTCTTGCTTCTTGGTCGATCGATTTCCGCCCACCAGGGGAGTGAGCGATTTGAATGGCGAGAAAGATGCCTCGCTGAAAGAGGATCTCCGCTATTTTTTGTTCTGTCAGGAATGTGAAGTCCTCTTATGGATATTTCGTTTATTCGAGATAATACCTCTAGTGTATTTGCACATGCCGGGAGGCATAATATTTCTGTGTATTTCCTGAAGGCAAGGTAAATTGACTTTTCATTAACTCTATCGATTTTTGGTCGTGAGCGATTTCGATTCATAGCCTGTCTTCGAAAGTCGTCGTCACGAGATGTTTTCCCAGCTCACATGTCGCTGTATTGTACTGCATCGGTTGATGCATGTCCCAAGGACCATTACTTGCTACTTTGTTAAATGAACTAGGTTTGGAAAACCTTTATTATCTAGAGGATATTTTTGAGGACATTATTTATACTTCGGCAGACGTGTCTGTCTTGCTGAAGTCAGACTAAGGAGAGTGAACTGATCTCATACATCTGGTTATCTCCTGGCTGTTATAGAAAAGGATGGAGTTTTTCACCTGACTACATTTACAGCACTATGAAATATAACATGCATCTGACTCATTATTGTAATGCTGTCTACCGTCTATTGCTGTATTGAATGTTGCTGTGATAATGACTGTTTGATGTGCCTACATATTCGCGTAACCATTTTGTCACTGTGGCGTCCACAATAAATAATGAAGAAAAACGTCAACGGCTGTTACAAGAATCATTGACTTTATACGTCGTGAGTTTACTGACGTCCTATGTGGATTGCCCTGTTATTTTGTATGAACATTGTTTGACTGAACACATCTGCACACTACACAAAACCAGACATGCGGATACCATCCATCATCATATGGCATCACGCATCATTTGGTGGCCATAAGCTGGTTTGATTCTGGTACCAGCAAACACGGGGTCCCTTACCCACTTCATTTTCAACAAGAATTCATCAGCATCCTTCAAGAAATTAACATTCTTCAATACAGTCAACATCTTCAAAATTTTCAAAGTACTCGGCGTTGCCCGGTAAAAGTCAAAATTTCAACTTTTTGACGGAAACAAGAATTTGACAGTACCCGGCGTTGTTACATGTTGCCGGATAACTCGGACTGCTGTTATCTTTTACGCAAGTCAAGCAAGTTGCTGCTGTCAAGGTTCCAGTGCTGTCGTTTTTTGTGAAGGTCAAGTGCCGGTTGAAACGGGTTGTTTTCTGAAGAAGGCCAAGTACCGATTTCCATCAACTTACTTTTGGATTAGAAGGTCAAGTGCCGAAACAACTCAACACACAGTATTTCAGAAGCTCTTGTACCATCGTGTTAGCAGTGGAAGCAGTTCAGATGTGCCATCATCGTTGGAGCTTCGCTCTTTAGGACGTTGATTGACATCCGTTTTTTCTGCTGTTCTACGATTGGAAGCCTATAAGTTAAGTGGCCTGTTTGTATGTAAACTGTGCCCTTATACTTCTGCTGAGTCTTCTGTGTATCATCTCATTCTATATGTTATATGTTTATATGTTATTTGTATATTTATATGTTTATATTTCAGCGGGTTCTCGGTTGGGTGGTGTCTCCGTTAGATTATGCCACGTCATAGAGGTCGTCTATTGTGAGCGTTTTCTGTAGGGTTTGCAAATTTCCGATACTGGAATTTGCTAAGCGACTTCTGTTGCTATTTATGTTAGCTGTGATGACATGTTTTAATATTGTTTTCGTTATTATTTCGCATTCTTTAGTTTTGTTTTGATTTGTTTGTATTTGTTAGCCTACTCTTGTCTATAATTTAGTTTCATACAACATTTTTGTTTATACACTGTGGTGTCATGTATTTTGTTTAATTCTATCGCAGATATCGTCACATTTTTTGTGATATTTCATTAATTTCTGCTTTATTTTTAGTTGATTTCTGCGAACGTTTTTGTATTGTTGCTGATCTTTGTTATTGTTTACATTGTTATTGTTTACATTGTTTGCATTGTTTACATTTTCAATGTTTACATTCTGCATGTGTTTACATAGTCATTGTTTACAGTTATAGTAATTAGTTAATGGGCTATGCTAATGCACTGTTACTACTACACTGATGATAAATGAATGATGAATAGTGTCGTGCACTATTGAATGAGAAGTGCACTTATGATCAAGAATTGATTGTTGATATTTCATATACAAGTTCTTTGATTGGAGACTTGTTTCCCACAGAGACTGGGAGTTTATTGCAAGAATACGCATTACTTTCTCACGATGGGTTGAACTATCTAAGACGGAAAAAACTTATGAAGGACTTATGGACTTAATACTTAGAGACAAAGTCATGTCGTCTGTCAATGAGTCTTTCCTTGCTTTCCTTCATGAACGTAAACCTAAAACAATAAAAGAAATGGAAGATTTCTGTTGCCAATACGTAACTGCGCACCCACACATAACCATGGGTAACTCTAAGGTGAAAGAAGGTTTACCAGTTGCTTCGGCAGCTCCGTATGGTCAAAACTTTGCTCGTAGATCCCAACAAAATTTTGATAGAAGGAGTAGCGGTAATTTCTGTCAAAATCATGGAAATCAATTTCATGGTGATTCTTCTTCGAAGAATTGGAGACAACCTGATAGTACTCGTTACTATCACCCTAATAATTATAGGCATTTCAAAAGAGGATATGGTAATAGAGGTTATTCCTGCCGAAGACCTCAGAACCAAACAAATAGATGTTCGCATCAATGTGAACATGATAGTAATCGTGGAAACTGGAATTCGAACCAGGATAACAATTACAATAGAGACAATAATAACTGCAGAGATAATAATAACTCTGATAACTTCAGAGGTAATAATAGTCGGGGTAGATCTCAACACAAAAAAAAGAGATATCAGCAGGCTAATGCTGTACAACAGGAAACTGAGGGAGCCTGTAATCATGTTGTTGATAGTAAAAACTTTGACGCTGTCACTGGTTCTGCTTTTGACTTTGAGAGAGCAAACAAATGCCCCCAATGCAGTACTTTATTCGAACCGGGTACCATAACTACTTTGAGTTGTGGTCACCCACTTCCCGCTCTTCCTGCTGCTGTTGCGCATGACGGGAGGGGTTCTTTAATTCTACATAAGGGTCTTGTTAATGATACTCCGGTCTCACTACTTTTCGATTCCGGATGCACCACTATTGGTGTTAGACAATCGCTTGTAGATCCATCTTGTGCTACAGGAAGGGTTATTAAATGTGTCACATTTGGCGGCACTCTAGAAAAATATCCTACTGCTGTAATTCGCATTGCCACTCCTTTCTTTACTGGAGATGTGCATGCTTGTCTCTTACCTAATCCTATTGCGGACCTTATTATTGGTCGTATTCACGGAGTTAGGGAGTGTACCCCACAGCAGATTGCTGCTTGGGAAGATAATAACATGCAAGCTACAAATGCAGTAGTTACAAGAGCACAAGCTCTACAAACACCCGAAACTTCACTGAATAGTGATAATGAAGTTGATAGCCAAGATAGTCACTTAGTAATCACTCGTGACTCTTTCATAAAATTGCAAGAAGAAGATCCTTCTTTAAAAAAATTCTTCGTTCTTGCGAAGAAAGGTGATCCGAATCAGGATACAAATAGAAAATCTTGGATTGCAATGAGAAACGGCGTACTTGTACGTATGGTACAAGATTCGACTACGTCGGCACATTCGCAAATTCTTGTTCCCAAGAGCATGAGAGTGCAAATATTACAACATGCTCATGACTCGCAATGTGCTGGACATATGGGTTTTGCCCGTACGAAGTCGAGAGTCCTTGCGGCTTTCTTTTGGCCTTTTGTCAATAAGGACATTCGTATTTACTGCCGATCATGCAAGGTATGTCAGGAGGTCAAATCTAGAGGACCACGACATGCTGCGCCTATCCAGGCTGCTGACATTCCTATTCGGCCGTTTCAGAAAATGGCCATAGATATTATTGGCCCTTTTAAGGTCAAGTCGGCCAGAGGACATCAGTTTATCCTTACATGTGTCGATATGTGCACACGTTGGCCAGAGGCTATTCCTCTTAAGAGCATATCTACTACAGATATCGCAGATGCTCTTTGGTTGATATTTTCTCGCTTGGGGTTCCCCAGAGAAATATTGTCAGACCATGGCACTCAACTCATATCTGACACTATGTCACAGGTAATGTCTACCTTACATATTGAACGATCTCTCAGTAGTATCTACCATCCTATGTCTAATGGGTTAGTTGAGCGTCTGAATAGAACGCTCAAGACTTTGCTTGGTAAGATAACTGAAGATCATCCTCAAGATTGGGACAGGGTTTTACCCGCGGCTCTCTTTGCCTATAGAGAAGTCCCTAATGAACACACAGGATTTTCTCCCTTCGAACTTGTCTTTGGCGCGCGTCCACGCGGCCCTATGTCTTTATTACACGATCTCATCACTGCCGATGATATTAGCGATGAAACTCAATCCTCATATGAGTATGTCATTGCTCTTAGACAAAAGATCATTGAGGCATGTAAGCTAGCAACTGCTTCATCAGAAATTGCTAAAGAGAAGGCAAGGCAGTTTGCTAACAAGAATAGATGTCTACGACAACTTTGTCCAGGTGACAAAGCATTCGTCCTACTCCCCAGTAGGGAAAATAGACTTCTTATTGCATGGAAAGGTCCGTATGCAATAGTCTCTCGGATTTCCGATGTTGACTATGTGGTCGATATTGATGGAAAGCATAAAACTTTCCACATAAACATGCTTTCGGAATTTCACGAACGTCCGGACTATTTGCTGCCTATTTTCCAGGCAACGGATGATGCTCCTGCACCTCACGGTCATTATTCATCCCTGTCTGTCATACAGGATGAGGAAGCTACCTTCTCTGATGTCAACCTTCCCCTTCCAGTGGTTCCATTACATTCCACGGAATCTTGGAAAAACGTTTCTGTTTCTCCTAATCTTTCTGGTGACGAACATCGACAAGTCTCGTCGATGTTACAAACATTTCAGGATGTTCTCACTGACATTCCTGGACACACAGATGTCATAGAACATGACATAATTCTTACCGACAATAATCCAATTAGGGTTAGGCCGTATCCTATTCCTATACACTTTCAGTCGCAAGTGGAAAAGGAATTGGATGAAATGATTCAATTAAATATAATTGAACCATCGACTTCACCATATTCTTCTTCCATGGTTATTGTCCGGAAGAAGGATAAGAACATACGAATTTGCGTTGATTATCGCAAATTGAATCAGGTCACAAAGTTCGACGCTGAACCGATGCCTTTGTTAGAAGATCTACTGATTAGACTTTCTAATTCTAGATTCTTCACTAAACTTGACTTGTCTAAAGGTTATTGGCAAGTGCCTTTAGCAGAGCATGCCAAACCTCTTACTGCTTTTTCTACACCTAGGGGTCTATTTCAATGGAATGTTATGCCTTTTGGTCTCATGAACGCCCCTGCCACTTTCGTTCGCATGATGCGTCGAATTCTGTCACATCGTTCGGATGTCATCGCATACTTAGATGACATCTGTCTCTTCAGTGATACCTGGGAAGATCACTATTTAGGGTTATATGACTTACTGTCCACTCTACGTGAGAATAATTTGACAGCAAAACCTTCTAAAGCTTTTGTTGGTTTTGGTGAAATCTCTTTCCTGGGTCATCGTGTTGGTCATGGTCTCTTGAAGACAGAAGACCACAATACTTCCAAAATACTGAACATCTCTGTTCCTAAAACGAAGAAACAAGTTAGGAGTCTCTTAGGTTTAATTCAATTTTATGGGAGATTTATTCCAAATTTATCTTCGATCATGGCACCTCTCTCAACATTGTTGAAGAAAGGTTCGCCTAATCTGGTCCGTTGGTCTGAAGAATGCCAATCTTCACTAGACCAAATCAAGAATATATTTTCTTCTCCTCCCATCTTAAGATTACCTACTCTTGATAGGACTTTTGTTCTTCGGAGTGATGCTTCATCCACTGGGATTGGAGCAGCACTGATGCAAGAATATGCAAATACTCTGCATCCTGTTATGTACATTTCTAGAAAACTAAATGCGGCAGAGAGGAACTACTCGGTTTTAGACCGTGAGTTGTTAGCGATGGTTTGGTCAATTCTAAAGCTACAAAGATTCCTCCTGGGCGCACATTTCATTCTAGAGACTGATCAGAAAGCTCTTACAGCTATTCAGACTAAGAATTTGAAGAGTTCGAGATCCACTCGATATGCTATAGCTCTTCAACCTTTTCACTTCACGGTACGAGCTATCCGTGGTGCGGATAATGTGATGGCTGACATTTTGTCTAGATGCCCACATGACTCCAACTAATACTTCTGTCCTATATTTCCATATATTACAGAGTCATAACACACCTATATTTCTACAATAGATTAGCACATCTGTACTTACTTTATATGTACACACTATCGTGCTTTGTTGTCATCTTCTTCTGTTCGTTTTTTAAGATGATAGAGGAGGACTGAGTAGTTAATATAAGGGCCGTTAGTTTACTAAACAGCCACAATTATTAATAATGTATTGTACCTTATGAAGCATATTAGTTATTAATTAGCATTATATTGCTTGTACTTTCTCAGAATGTCATTGTTGAGCTGAGGACTTACCTTACTAGTATCAAGCATGACGAGTTCTAGATTGTGTACTTACCCTCGGAATACCAGAGCATATGTCCTGGATCGTCATGTAGTTTAACTTTACTATGTACTTATGTCATTACATGTCAAAGAATGTACTATTTAAATTTTCCTATCAGATTTGTACATCCATTTTTAAAGACAATATTAGAGTATGCTGTTTAATGATGATTATAGTAACTTGCATACATATATTGTGTTTACATGCTAACGTGATGTGTGTTGGTGACACCTCCCCGATGTGAATATTTTTTGAGACATATTTATTTTTCTGTTGAGGTATATCCTCACCAGACACTCTATATTTAGCCTCATGTTAGGCAATTTAATTAATTATCAGCGCATAATTCGTGCGTTTTGAGCCGCTTATCGCATGCTCTTTGATATTTAAAAAAAAAATATGTTCCACATTTTTTTTTATCGGGAGGAGGTGGTGATATGTTGCGTGATAAATTCTCGCAACATCGTTTTATTTCAATATCTATTTTATAACGCAAGGGCAACAACTGCTTGAAATTTATAGTCACTTTTCTCGGTAAGCATTTGTCTTCTCGCGTTGGTATCGAATGCAGTTAAGTTTGAGCTGTGGTCATTTTGCGCTGGACTGCGCATGACTTGTCTTGCTTCTTGGTCGTTCGGTTTCCGCCCACCACTAGTGGAGTGAGCGATTTGGAATGGCGAAAGAGATGCCTCGTTGAAGAGGGGATCTCCGCTATTTTTTGTTCTGTCAGGGATGTGTAGTCCTCTTAATGGATATTTCGTTTATTCGAGATAATACCTCTAGTGTTTCCCACATGCCGGGAGGCGTGATATTTCTGTATTTCTTGAAAGCAAGGTAAATTGACTTTTTCATTAACTCTATCGATTTTTGGTCGTGAGCGATTTCGATTCATAGCCTGTCTTCGAAAGTCGTCGTCACGAGATGTTTTCCCAGCTCACATGTCGCTGTATTGTACTGCATCGGTTGATGCATGTCCCAAGGACCATTACTTGCTACTTTGTTAAATGAACTAGGTTTGGAAAACCTTTATTATCTAGAGGATATTTTTGAGGACATTATTTATACTTCGGCAGACGTGTCTGTCTTGCTGAAGTCAGACTAAGGAGAGTGAACTGATCTCATACATCTGGTTATCTCCTGGCTGTTATAGAAAAGGATGGAGTTTTCACCTGACTACATTTACAGCACTATGAAATATAACATGCATCTGACTCATCATTGTAATGCTGTCTACCGTCTATTGCTGTATTGAATGTTGCTGTGAAAATGACTGTTTGATGTGCCTACATATTCGCGTAACCATTTTGTCACTGTGGCGTCCACAATAAATAATGAAGAAAAACGTCAACGGCTGTTACAAGAATCATTGACTTTATACGTCGTGAGTTTACTGACGTCCTATGTGGATTGCCCTGTTATTTTGTATGAACATTGTTTGACTGAACACATCTGCACACTACACAAAACCAGACATGCGGATACCATCCATCATCATATGGCATCACGCATCAGGTTCACAGTTCAGAGGGAAACTGATGGAGGAAGTTTTTAGGATTTTTCAAAATATTCTCGTCCGCACATTTTATCATCCACATCCATCGATTGGACAAGTGGAAAGATATAACGGGACTCTACTTACAATTTTACGTAAGCTCGCACAGGAGGAACCAGAATCCTGTGATTCGTTCTTACCTGCAGCTTTATTTGCGTATAAGGAGGTACCCTACCACTCTACTGGAATACCTCCAGCCACGTTATTATTTCGATGACCCATCAAAGGACCCCATGGTTAATAAAAATCAGCCAGTCAAAATTATTTTTACACATGAAACTATATTTGAAAAACTTGAATTCTGTTTGCTTCAGGGAAATGAATACGGTACCGAAAATTAAAATCCATGCATTAGAAGCAATATAGCATCACAAATATACCAATTTGTATATTTTACATATATAATTAGGTAAAAATACACTTACCTGACATACTTTAAAAATTTATATAAAATCATCCACAAAGGTTTTAGTGAAAATAAACATACAGAAATATGGGCAAATGGATGTACTTTCCAGTGCAATATGTATCTAAAATTTGATATTTTCAATGAAATTCTTCATTTTTGGGGGTTAAACCTCAAATCAAGTCAAACACAAAAGAGAATCTTCAACTCAGACGTCATTTGTCAGGCCAAAGCAAGGAAGCTAAATCTTTTATAAGAAAACCCTTAAAGTGGGACGTATTTTTAGTAAGGCTGGTACTGCTTTTAAAAATCTTAATTGATTAATCGAATTTCTGTAATCAAAGATTAATTGATCAGTTTCGAACATTATAAAAAATCTTAGATGATATTTTTTTTAAAAACACCAAGGACTTTATTTATTTTACATATTATATGCAAACATCGTCCTGAAAACATAATGGAAATACTGAAAAGTTATAATCAAACAGTTTAGTATTATTGACCATACTTGCCAAATTCCAACTCACAAACCTCTAACATAGCAAAAGCTCTCGCATTTAAGCAAAATACATAAAGATTGTTAATAACTAACTAACCAATAACATTTGTTTTATCAATTAATCGATTAAAATTAACAGATTAATCTATTAATTAATCGTTACAGATCCCAGGAATAATTTTTAGCATTCTGTTTTTAGTTGTGATTGTTTTGTTTGGTTTGTTTTGTAAGTACTTGTCGTAAAACGTGTGTGTAAACCCACTTCTTTGTTAATACAAATGCACAGCCAATCCACGTTCAACAGACTCTGGGACAGGACAGATTAAATTACACGAAGTATACGCCATCTTGTTCCCCCAAGATGGCGGCAGACAGAATAAAATTAGGCATAAGCCCTGTTTTTCGGAACAGGGTCATGGAAAAGTACGAAATCGTCGGCTATAAAAATGTACCAAATCGCCGAGAACCAATCAAAAGGCTTCCTTACGCACTGGTAGATTCCTTGCGTCTACCTATATAAATGGGCGCGTTTTATTCAAAAAACACACACAAACACGAAGGCCAGCTAGACCGACTGGGGGAGGAGAAAGCTGTCAAGATTGATTTATTGCTTACCTGCATGACCGGGCACTCTTGCTTCACTAAAGTCGAGTCCAAATCTGGCTTGTACTAATCTTAGAGGGTTTATTCGTGTCATCCAACCTGAGGTCGTATGTTCGAGTGTATCCTGCTGCCTGGAACTTCGCAGGAGCAAAGTGGTTGTGTCGGAGCAACATCCTTAGTCCCCCTCAGTCTTGGGTGGGCTAAAGAAACGATCATCAGCGGGTGTGGTGTGCATCAAACTAAGGATAACAGAACTGTTTTAAGAGATGAGTACACATTAGTACCATTTCCGTCGGCAAGTGTGAGCAATTAACTGTCAATGACGAAAAAGTGATTTAGCGTAGTGAGAGACAAGATTAACAGCACAGCTGATAAATTTGCTATAATTGATTAACATCACAGCTGATATCTATAATTTTGTTCCTATAATTGGAAGACTTGTTGTTTTATATATATATATATATATATATATATATATATATATATATATATATATATATATATATATATATATATATATATATATATATATATATATATATATATATATATATATACACATACACATACACATACACATATACATATACATATACATATATATATATATATATATATATATATATATCTATACATATATATATATATATATATATATATATATATATATATATATATATATATAATGTTACGACATGTTTTATGATGATAGCCACTATTATAGTGAGCAGTTTTAAAGTTACGCGTTAAGGGGTTGAGATGCTATAAATATATATTATATTTCGCGCTTCACGGTATTGAACGCGGATTTGTATAGTTGTCTAGGATTTTGATGACGTGTTACGTTGGTATGCTAACACATGACAACGTTATATTTTGACCCTTCAGACTCCGAACTTGATCCAAGTCGGACGTATTTTGGATTACTCCCAATATAGATTGAATTGCGCTGAAGTCCTTTTTGAACGAACGAACTTTATTTTCGAAGGGTAAAGAATTGGGCGCGCAGGCCCGTCTAACATTCTGCCCTTCCTTGAAGATAGTCTACGGGGTCAGCTATCTGGTGTTATGTATACACTATTGGAATATTAGTATCGATGATTAAGTTTCCTGAAATAGGAATAAACAGGGAGTAAAAAAGTTAGTTGCTTATCCTTTACAGGACGTGGCAATCAACCCCAGCTTTTATTGGCTGTTTGTGATTTTTCTAGGCATTTTTTTCATTCAGTAGTTTGCCATTGCTTTCTGAACGGTACGGCGCTTATACCATTGTTAAAAATCCACACAAAGCGATCTGAAACAGGGAGTACAAATGTAATATTATTATAATCGTTATCTTCGCCAAGGCGACGACTTTTCATTACCGGATTGTCGACATACGACTTCGCGTGTAAACAGTCAGACCCTTTTGACGACAGAACAAGTAATACCTATGAGATTGTAATGGACTGCGCAGGAGATTCTGATATAACTATTGATGCAAATGAATTCAACATAACTTGTATGTAATAATTAAAATGTACTGTTTTCGTGGACTCGAAGAAACCGCATCTTTGTTTGCCTCAATCCAGTTGACTGATCATATTACTCATCATTCGCGTAAACCATCAGATCAGCACAATAGCTCAATATAAAGACAAATTGAAGATCAAGTGAAAGTACATAGAATAGTAATACATGAAGACCCATTCTTCAATAAAAATGTTTAAAAGATCAAAAACCGAATTCAACAAAACGGTGGCAACATATATATATATATATATTGTCACGGCGATATGTTCGCCGAAATATCAGGTTGGTCACGCTGAGAGTGACAACATTGATATAATGTAAAAACCCGTTTGGTCAGCTGACCGGAAGGGAAGTGGACACAAATTCTGGCGCAAAAAGGTAGTAGTGTTCTGGCCAGCGTCCGGTGCAGGTCGCCTTTATGTTCCCTGTCAGCATTTTTGCTGGGAAGTGTTTGCCATTCTTGTTCAGTTATAGTGCTTGCCATTTCTTCATGCGGTGTGGATTAAATTGCATAATTCTAGAGTGATGGTGTATTACCTAGTGGCATTTCCTTAGGCCGTTGATGATGAGTCATTTGTGATTAAGTATTGCCTTACCATAGTACATGATTTAGCCGGTGAGCGAAAGTCATTGTGATGTTCACTCGGTAGGGACATACCAGGGAGTATGATACTGATAGATTGAGTTGGCAGCTATTGCAAGTTGTATTGGCATTCACGTTGAGTTGTATTTCATATGTATTGCTAGCCATGTGTGGCTTCCGTGTGTGCAGTTTATTAATAAAAGGGAACTTACCTGTTAAAGGTGTTAAAGTTACTTATTGTCACCTATTGTATGCTGTGGTCGTCTTCTAGAGTGACGAGCCAAGTATGAAAGTGTTCATGTGTTAAAATCCACAGTATAAGTAGGTCCTGATATATATATATATATATATATATATCTATATATATCTATATATATATATATATATATATATATATATATATATATATATATATATATATTTGGGACCCCAAGATGCAGCAATAGGGAATGCAGTCAGCGACCCATAGCTGTACTGCTTGCATCAGGACCAGCGAACCAGAGCTGGTCAAGACCGCACTCCACCTCCACGTGGTGGTCCTGGAAACAGTCTGCAGCAGTGCAGTCTGGCTGAGCGAGTGCGGATCGCAATGGGAAGGCAAACCCGGTCCCTAAAAAATGCCATGCTGAAGTCGGATGTGTCGACCGGAAGGTGCAGATATCACAGCTTAGGCGTAAACAGACACAACGCAACCACCGTCCTTTTCAGGGCGAACGAGGAAGGAAGAAGAATATATATATATATATATATATATATATATATATATATCATCATCATCTCAGCCCGTAACCCGTCATGGGTCGTAGGGGTGCCATGGTGGAAGCATCAGCAGACAGGGTCCTCCACTGCTCTCTATCCTCAGCAATATATATATATATATCATCGTTCATTGAGACGTACAATAGTGCTGTGGTGGCAATTCATCCTTCTGGCAATGGCCCGCGAGCTCATTCCGGTCTCCAACATACCAATGGCTCGTTGGCGGTCGTTTTCAGATAGTCGTGGCATTTCAAGCACATGTACTGGGTGTTTTGTCTTAACGGCCTTTTTATACCGAGTATACTGCCACAACGCGTACACATTTTCAGGGTCATAGCTGTTGGGAATCGTGTTGCACGTGTAACTTTCATTGTTTTCATGTAGTCTGTACACAAACCCGTGGGTTGAATCATGCACTTTCCATTCCAGCAGCCATTCGCTCTCTACCTCATGACAAACACGGGGAAAATCCATTCCCACACTTTTTTTTCCCAGCTTCTCGGCATCAGTATATAAAATAGTGGTGCGTTTTTAATGTGCTTCAGTATATATGTGTGTGTGTGTGTGTGTGTGTGTGTGTGTGCGTGCGTGCGTGCGTGCGTGCGTGCGTGCGTGTGTGCGTGTGTGTGTAAATCATATGTAAACTTACAAATCCATTACATTCCATCTTCCAACATCCACCCTTCAGCACAAGAGTAGAAAGTGTTTATACTTAATAAATAAGGAAATTGTATTTGAACGACTTGTCAACTTTATAATTGTTAAGTGAAATCTGTTTCCTTGTTTTAATATCACAGTTAGTTACATAGCGGGGTGGCATTTTATGACTGTCTCCACTCTACTAATTTTTCGAGATCAGATCATTCACAGCCGTAACTAATTTGTGATACCAGTAGTTCTCTCATACACTGGGACTTCACCATTTTCCTGCAGAAATTCTATTTCTGTAATGCCAGTACTATACTGATCCTATAGCCAATAAAAACCTCACGCTACAGTACTATCTACAAGGGGATTGACATAAGTCTTGGGCCTGACCATGAAGGAGTCACAGGAGGAAGATGAAACTTGGCACATTTAAAGTTCATCATATTTGCACTGAATGTGTGAAGTACGCGTTTGTTTCTTCAATGGGTTTTCCCACTACGGTGCACGGCGCAATGTACCCTATTGACCGGATCTGCTGCTCCAAAGATTTGACAAAACAATGGAAAAGAAGGAGGCCAGAGCAGTGATAAAATTTCTGATGTTTCAGAGAAAAACACCTACAGAAATACACAGGGAGATGGAACCAGTGTTTCGTGATTCTTGTCCTTCATATTCTTTGGTAAAAAAACTGGTGTCAACAGTTTAAGTGCGGCCGCTCAAATGTTGCTGATCTGCCAAGATCTGGTAGACCAGCCTCAGAGTGCAACGATGAAAATGCAACAAGAGTGAAGAAAATCATTGACCAGGATCGAAAAATGACAATTGTGGAGATAGCTAGTAGAGTAAAACTAAATGAAAGAACAGTTTATAGAATTTTACACAACAGACTGAACATGAGAAAAGTGTGTGCACGCTGGGTTCCGCGACTGTTGACACGTGAACAGAAGCAAACGAGGGTAAATTGCTGTCAACAGTTGCTCAAAAAGTGTCGGTCACAAAATTTTTTGGAGACCATGGTGACAGTAGATGAGACTTGGGTACACCATTATGACCCCGAATCCAAAATTGCCAGCATGCAATGGAAAACCCCGGGCTCCCCAACACCTGTCAAGCCGAGAGCGCAGAAATCTGCAGGAAAAGTGATGCTGACTGTTTTTTGGGATGGCAAAGGTGTCCTTTTGAAAGATTATCTGCCTCGTGGCAATACAGTTAATGGACAGTACTATGCAGATCTTCTCACGAAACTAAGAAAGGTTGTGACCAGGAAACGAGGGATAACGCGCACTCAAAATCTTCCTTTGCTTCAAGACAACGCGCCCTCTCACAAAGCACGGCTTGTGCAGCTAGCAGCCAACGATGTGAATATTGAAATTCTTCCACACCTACCATATTCTCCAGATTTGGCTCCATCCGACTTTTTTCTATTCCCAAATCTTAAAAAACAGCTAAAAGGAAATCATTTTGACAGCGATGAAGAGGTTATACTGGCATGAGATGACAGGTTTAGTTTGAAAAATTGGGTGTTCTACTCCCAAGGTCTTTTCAAGGTCAAGCAGAGATGGCAGAAGTGTGTCAATTCAGACGGTGGCTATATTGAAAAGGAATAAACAATATACAAAATTTTAGCTCTCTGTGACATGTTCTTCATGGTCAGGCCCAAGACTTATGTCAATCCCCTTGTATCTAAAACTAAAACGCAATTTTGTTTTACTTTAATTTTCCTGTAGTCTTCAACTAGCTTTCGCAGCTACAAGTGTGGGGGGAGCGGGAGGCGCATGTCAAACCACTCGTCCCGGGCGCCGAACGCTCAAAGCCGTCCCTGCTGCCAGTTAATCCGTTGATGTGTCACTCTCACCGTCTTTGCCCCGCTCGTTTCCCTTCAACCTTGCGCCCCATTACGATTTTTAGTAAATAGTTTACGTGTAATGAGATATGCATAACATTTAAATTCTCTACATCTGATCTCTATCATTAAACCCCCTTTCATATTCTGGCTTATTGAATATTTCCATGTAAGTGTCTCTCTCTGTATGTTCTCTTTCCCTGGAATATCAAAATTTATGAGACACCGAATCTTCAATTATTTGCTCAGCCCTCATGTTTCCACGCTAAACAACAACGAAGTTTGTGCTTAATTTTTGTATGTCTGTTTATGTTGTATAAATTTACATTTTAATAACTCATCGAGACAGCCAGTACAAAGAAGCAGACATCTGGCGCATGTTTTCGTGGAGCTGTCTGTGTTCGATTACGGCGTAGTATGATCCCAGTGTTAGAGTTTCCATTGTCAAGCATAAATGATAGTCCGTTATAATCAGAACATAAATAAAATTTGTATAAATGATCTTTACCCTTACTATGCTCTCAGTAATTTATTCATTCGATCTTTGTCACTTTCTTTCTCTTTGTCTTTCTTTCTTCATTTGTTTTTCTATAGTCGTTGCCATTTTCCTCTTGTCTCTTTCTTCTTAATTGTCTATTTCTTCTTCTTTGTTCCCTGAAGAAGATAAATGAGCCGTAATGCCCGCCTGATGGGGATTTATTTCTGATGATCAGTTTGTCTCCTATCGTAATCCTCTGTATACCGAAGAGTTTCCTATTTCTTTCTTTTTTTATCCCACCTACTGTGTTTTACTTCACAAGTTTCTTCTTTGATTCTTCTGCAACGCTTAAGTCAGTACTAGCACAGTATTTCACCAAGCGTCCCAAGTTTCGATGGTCTGTTTTGAATTCTTTTTCTTTAAAATAATCGTCAAGGAGCATCTATTCACCAAATTCTC